>CALYJB010000113.1:20000-38670 GCA_944738965.1 Nebria brevicollis
TAGAGAAATTATTGCTACAACGAACGGCTGTAGCGCAGTTTTATGGTGATATTGTTGTGTGTGTGTGTGTGTGTGTGTGCAAAATGAAAATAAATGCAAAAACAATTCGGTAAAATACCCTTAGATGTTTGAAATAAATCCACTTTCACCGTTTGATGTTCAACTGATGAAAGTAAAAAATTTCAGTGTTGAAAATTTTTTTTTAGGTTATTATAAAACGTTTCCTTCTTAAACCCCTAGCAGATACTTAGGTTAAGTGAGAAATGCAAGAAAAATTAGTTAAAATACCCTTGGAAGTTTGAAATAAATCAACTTTCACCGATTGACGTTCAACTGATGAAAGTAAAATATTTCAAAGTGTTGAAAAATTTTTTTTTGGAAATTATTATGTTTGTTTTTCTAATACTCTAAAGAAGGTTTAGATTAAGTGAGAAATGTAAAAAAAATTAGGTAATATACCCTTGTAAGTTTGAAATAAATCCACTTTCACCGATTGATGTTCAACTGATGAAAGTAAAATATTTCAAAGTGTTGAAAATTTATTTTTGGAAATTATTATGTTTGTTTTTCTAATACTCTAAAGAAGGTTTAGATTAAGTGAGAAATGTAAAAAAAATTAGGTAAAATACCCTTGGAAGTTTGAAATAAATCCACTTTCACCAATTGATGTTCAACTGATGAAAGTAGAATATTTCAAAGTGTTGAAAATTTTTTTTTGGAAATTATTATGTTTGTTTTTCTAATACTCTATAGAAGTTTTAGATTAAGTGAGAAATGTAAAAAAATCTAGGTAAAATACCCTTGGAAGTTTGAAATAAATCCACTTTCACCAATCGTACTTTCACCGAGTGAGGTGCTACAGATGAAAGAAAAAAATTTCAGTGTTGAAATTTTTTTTTGGAAATTATAAAATTTTTTTACTAATGCCCTAAAGTAGTATAAGGTTAAGTGAGAAATGCAAAAAAAATAGGTAAAATGCCCTTGGAAGTTTGAAATAAATCCACTTTCACTGATTGTAGTACGTTTGGTGAAAGTATAGGATGGATTGTGTGAATTTCATGCAACCGTGATTAAGAACGACTCGATCATGCAACCGTGATTAAGAACGACTCGATCATGCAACCGTGATTAAAAACAGCTTTTTCGGTCGAAATTCAACTAGAATTTCTAATTACGCAAAATCCGCATTTTAAGTTACACGCCTCAGTCCGCTCGAGCGCAAGGGTGGCAAAAATTTTGATGAAATTTGATGCAACCGTGATCAATTGTTTGTTACCTAGAGAAATTATTGCTACAACGAACGGCTGTAGCGCAGTTTTATGGTGATATTGTTGTGTGTGTGTGTGTGTGTGTGTGTGCAAAATGAAAATAAATGCAAAAACAATTCGGTAAAATACCCTTAGATGTTTGAAATAAATCCACTTTCACCGTTTGATGTTCAACTGATGAAAGTAAAAAATTTCAGTGTTGAAAATTTTTTTTTAGGTTATTATAAAACGTTTCCTTCTTAAACCCCTAGCAGATACTTAGGTTAAGTGAGAAATGCAAGAAAAATTAGTTAAAATACCCTTGGAAGTTTGAAATAAATCCACTTTCACCGTTTGATGTTCAACTGATGAAAGTAAAAAATTTCAAAGTGATGAAAATTATTATTTTTGATATTATAAAACGTTTCCTTCTTAAACCCCTAGCAGATACTTAGGTTAACTGAGAAATGCAAGAAAAATTAGTTAAAATACCCTTGGAAGTTTGAAATAAATCAACTTTCACCGTTTGATGTTCAACTGATGAAAGTAAAATATTTCAAAGTGTTGAAAAATTTATTTTGGAAATTATTATGTTTGTTTTTCTAATACTCTAAAGAAGGTTTAGATTAAGTGAGAAATGTAAAAAAAATTAAGTAATATACCCTTGGAAGTTTGAAATAAATCCACTTTCACCAATTGATGTTCAACTGATGAAAGTAAAATATTTCAAAGTGTTGAAAATTTTTTTTTGGAAATTATTATGTTTGTTTTTCTAATACTCTAAAGAAGGTTTAGATTAAGTGAGAAATGTAAAAAAAATTAGGTAAAATACCCTTGGAAGTTTGAAATAAATCCACTTTCACCAATTGATGTTCAACTGATGAAAGTAAAATATTTCAAAGTGTTGAAAATTTTTTTTTTTGGAAATTATTAATTTGTTTTCTAATACTCTAAAAAAGGTTAAGATTAAGTGAGAAATGTAAAAAAAATTAGGTAAAATACCCTTGGAAGTTTGAAATAAATCCACTTTCACCGATTGATGTTCAACTGATGAAAGTAAAATATTTCAAAGTGTTGAAAAATTTATTTTGGAAATTATTATGTTTGTTTTTCTAATACTCTAAAGAAGGTTTAGATTAAGTGAGAAATGTAAAAAAAATTAAGTAATATACCCTTGGAAGTTTGAAATAAATCCACTTTCACCAATTGATGTTCAACTGATGAAAGTAAAATATTTCAAAGTGTTGAAAATTTTTTTTTTTGGAAATTATTAATTTGTTTTCTAATACTCTAAAGAAGGTTAAGATTAAGTGAGAAATGTAAAAAAAATTAGGTAAAATACCCTTGGAAGTTTGAAATAAATCCACTTTCACCAATTGATGTTCAACTGATGAAAGTAAAATATTTCAAAGTGTTGAAATTTTTTTTTTTTGGAAATTATTAATTTGTTTTCTAATACTCTAAAGAAGGTTAAGATTAAGTGAGAAATGTAAAAAAAATTAGGTAATATACCCTTGGAAGTTTGAAATAAATCCACTTTCACCGATTGATGTTCAACTGATGAAAGTAAAATATTTCAAAGTGTTGAAAAAATTTTTTTTGGAAATTATTAATTTGTTTTTCTAATACTCTAAAGAAGGTTTAGATTAAGTGAGAAATGTAAAAAAAATTAGGTAATATACCCTTGGAAGTTTGAAATAAATCCACTTTCACCAATTGATGTTCAACTGATGAAAGTAAAATATTTCAAAGTGTTGAAAATTTTTTTTTGGAAATTATTATGTTTGTTTTTCTAATACTCTAAAGAAGGTTTAGATTAAGTGAGAAATGTAAAAAAAATTAGGTAAAATACCCTTGGAAGTTTGAAATAAATCCACTTTCACCAATTGATGTTCAACTGATGAAAGTAAAATATTTCAAAGTGTTGAAAATTTTTTTTTTTGGAAATTATTAATTTGTTTTCTAATACTCTAAAGAAGGTTAAGATTAAGTGAGAAATGTAAAAAAAATTAGGTAAAATACCCTTGGAAGTTTGAAATAAATCCACTTTCACCAATTGATGTTCAACTGATGAAAGTAAAATATTTCAAAGTGTTGAAAAATTTTTTTTGGAAATTATTATGTTTGTTTTTCTAATACTCTAAAGAAGGTTTAGATTAAGTGAGAAATGTAAAAAAAATTAGGTAATATACCCTTGGAAGTTTGAAATAAATCCACTTTCACCAATTGATGTTCAACTGATGAAAGTAAAATATTTCAAAGTGTTGAAATTTTTTTTTTGGAAATTATTATGTTTGTTTTTCTAATACTCTATAGAAGTTTTAGATTAAGTGAGAAATGTAAAAAAATCTAGGTAAAATACCCTTGGAAGTTTGAAATAAATCCACTTTCACCAATTGATGTTCAACTGATGAAAGTAAAATATTTCAAAGTGTTGAAAATTTTTTTTTTTGGAAATTATTAATTTGTTTTCTAATACTCTAAAGAAGGTTAAGATTAAGTGAGAAATGTAAAAAAAATTAGGTAATATACCCTTGGAAGTTTGAAATAAATCCACTTTCACCAATTGATGTTCAACTGATGAAAGTAAAATATTTCAAAGTGTTGAAAAATTTATTTTGGAAATTATTATGTTTGTTTTTCTAATACTCTAAAGAAGGTTTAGATTAAGTGAGAAATGTAAAAAAAATTAGGTAATATACCCTTGGAAGTTTGAAATAAATCCACTTTCACCAATTGATGTTCAACTGATGAAAGTAAAATATTTCAAAGTGTTGAAAAATTTATTTTGGAAATTATTATGTTTGTTTTTCTAATACTCTAAAGAAGGTTAAGATTAAGTGAGAAATGTAAAAAAAATTAGGTAAAATACCCTTGGAAGTTTGAAATAAATCCACTTTCACCGATTGATGTTCAACTGATGAAAGTAAAATATTTCAAAGTGTTGAAAAAATTTTTTTTGGAAATTATTAATTTGTTTTTCTAATACTCTAAAGAAGGTTAAGATTAAGTGAGAAATGTAAAAAAAATTAGGTAAAATACCCTTGGAAGTTTGAAATAAATCCACTTTCACCAATTGATGTTCAACTGATGAAAGTAAAATATTTCAAAGTGTTGAAAATTTTTTTTTGGAAATTATTATGTTTGTTTTTCTAATACTCTATAGAAGTTTTAGATTAAGTGAGAAATGTAAAAAAATCTAGGTAAAATACCCTTGGAAGTTTGAAATAAATCCACTTTCACCAATCGTACTTTCACCGATTGATGTTCAACTGATGAAAGTAAAATATTTCAAAGTGTTGAAAATTTTTTTTTGGAAATTATTATGTTTGTTTTTCTAATACTCTAAAGAAGGTTTAGATTAAGTGAGAAATGTAAAAAAATCTAGGTAATATACCCTTGGAAGTTTGAAATAAATCCACTTTCACCAATCGTACTTTCACCGATTGATGTTCAACTGATGAAAGTAAAATATTTCAAAGTGTTGAAATTTTTTTTTTGGAAATTATTAAATTTTTTTTACTAATGCCCTAAAGGAGTATAAGGTTAAGTGAGTAATGCAAAAAAAATTAGGTAAAATACCCTTGGAAGTTTGAAATAAATCCACTTTCACCAATCGTACTTTCACCGATTGATGTGTGATTGGTGAAACAAAAATTTTTTCTAAGTTTTTCGAAAAATTTTTTTAAAATAAATAAATTCTTTTTTAATACAACGTAAAGGACACCCATTGATTTAGATTAAAATAAAAAAAATTAGGTAAAATATCTTTGGTACTGGAAAAAACGTCTACTTTCACCGATCGCACTTTTTCAAAAAGGTCGTTTTTCGGGACCACGCAGCCCATTTAAAGATGGCGGAAAGTGCACCGTCGCTGCCGGCCAACAAAATCGCACTCGGACTTTTTTCAAATTAGGTCTGTCAAGGGTACCAAAATGACTTTAGGAGAGCAAAATCAGAAAAATTCATTTTTCTGATTTTGAAAGAGGAATTTAAATATGCTGTCAGATATTGTCTACGGACATTAAAACTCGAGATACAGGCATTTTGTGAGATATTTTGAATCATTCATGACTCTAAGTACGCACAATTGACCCATGTCGTATCCGTTTTGGTTCGGGCAAGCGACCATCTCTCCCTCTGATCGCTTGTCGGGTATGGCTTGAATAATTCTGAGTGGAAAATTTTTTTTTTTTTTTCGCACAATATATCAAAATTATCAAGAAAAAGTGAAATTTACAAGTTTGCCCAAAGGGCACTAGTAAATAATTTTAAAGTTCAATAGTGAACTGTAGGCCGTGCCATGATCTGTTTGAACGATAATTATAATTTTCCTGTGTGGACATTGGGTAATCGTTACGAGCACGCGAAATGCTATGCTGGGTACTGGGCACTAGTAATGTGTAACAACACACTCACACGCAACACACAAGAACGTGCTGATGGTGGGTCTATTCTTGTTGCTGTTGTTGACGCTGATGTTGCTGTTTGTTGCATCGACATACTTACTATGTGTGACTAGGAGAAGTGTTGAAAATCTCAGTCGTTGTCGTGTACACCATACTACCAGATAACGATCGATCTATCGTCTCTTGCGGCTCACTGTGTTTATCTTACATATATATGTATATACATCTCTGCAACGGTAAAAGCGGCAAATGTTTGTGACATTTACAATAATGTAGACTAGGGCGCACTAGCACTGTCGACTCACTTGTGTTTGCCAATAAAAACCTGACCAGTAAGACTTATACTATAGTAAATAACACGACGCTAGAACGAGACATCGTTCCACTTATTTGTTGTGTGAGTGTTACCGTACACTACTGAATTTTTATAAGGATTGATTGTACAAAAAAGTACGCGAGGCTCTCTCACACGTCTATTAATAAAGGGATTGAACGATAGACACATGCAAGTGTGTAGAGACCTCAATAAATGTTGGGGGAATATAGGTGGCGAAATAACACAGTCGTTGTCGTGTACACCATACTACCAGATTACGATCGATCTATCGTCTCTTGCGGCTCACTGTGTTTATCTTACATATATATATGTATATACATCTCTGCAACGGTAAAAGCGGCAAATGTTTGTGACATTTACAATAATGTAGACTAGGGCGCACTAGCACTGTCGACTCACTTGTGTTTGCCAATAAAAACCTGACCAGTAAGACTTATACTATAGTAAATAACACGACGCTAGAACGAGACATCGTTCCTCTTATTTGTTGTGTGAGTGTTACCGTACACTACTGAATTGTTATAAGAATTGATTGTACAAAAAAGTACGCGAGGCTCTCTCACACGTCTATTAATAAAGGGATTGAACGATAGGCACATGCAAGTGTGTAGAGACCTCAATAAATGTTGGGGGAATATAGGTGGCGAAATAACACAGTCGTTGTCGTGTACACCATACTACCAGATTACGATCGATCTATCGTCTCTTGCGGCTCACTGTGTTTATCTTACATATATATATGTATATACATCTCTGCAACGGTAAAAGCGGCAAATGTTTGTGACATTTACAATAATGTAGACTAGGGCGCACTAGCACTGTCGACTCACTTGTGTTTGCCAATAAAAACCTGACCAGTAAGACTTATACTATAGTAAATAACACGACGCTAGAACGAGACATCGTTCCTCTTATTTGTTGTGTGAGTGTTACCGTACACTACTGAATTGTTATAAGAATTGATTGTACAAAAAAGTACGCGAGGCTCTCTCACACGTCTATTAATAAAGGGATTGAACGATAGGCACATGCAAGTGTGTAGAGACCTCAATAAATGTTGGGGGAATATAGGTGGCGAAATAACACAGTCGTGGTCGTGTACACCATACTACCAGATTACGATCGATCTATCGTCTCTTGCGGCTCACTGTGTTTATCTTACATATATATATGTATATACATCTCTGCAACGGTAAAAGCGGCAAATGTTTGTGACATTTACAATAATGTAGACTAGGGCGCACTAGCACTGTCGACTCACTTGTGTTTGCCAATAAAAACCTGACCAGTAAGACTTATACTATAGTAAATAACACGACGCTAGAACGAGACATCGTTCCTCTTATTTGTTGTGTGAGTGTTACCGTACACTACTGAATTGTTATAAGATGATTGTACAAAGAGTACGCGATGATAGTATTATATAAAAAATTGTGGCCTCGACCGATATCGGACGCCCGTGGCAACTCTAAAAACTATTGGTGCTCTGAGTACAGTAGCGTGTTTGCTTATGTGTGTAGGGAAAAAAATACTGTGTGTGTTGCACTCCCTTACACTCAGAGACACACGTTGTGTGCTTGGAGTAGGCGTTGGTATACTGCATAACTGCGGGGAAACGTTCTGACCAACGTAAACCTCCACTAAATGCAGTTAAAGATATAATTTTCATATCCGTTTGTTATGTATGGGTTCTGTGTGAAACATACTATACGGTTTTTACCATGCAATGGCTCTCAGAAAAAACTTTGTCTAGAGAAATTATGTATATATAAAAATTATTTCCGTTTGTTCGTATGGCTTCTGTGTGAAGCATACTGTACGGTTTTTAACTTGGATATATATATATATATATATATATATATATATATATATATATATATATAAAAATTGTTGCCACGACCCATATCGGACGCCCGTGGCAACTCTAAAAACATATGGTGCTCTGAGTACACTTTTGTGTGCTTGGAGTAGGCGTTGGTATACAGCATAACTGCGGGGAAACGTTCTGACTACGTAAACCTCTACTAAATGCAGTTAAAGATATAATAAAAAATTAGCCCGACTATGTTCTCTGAAACATACGGTTACTATGCAATGACTCTCTACGTTCCGAGCGAGAATAGTATCTTTAATAATATACTAACAGATTACGATCGACACTATCGTGTCTTGCGGCTCACTGTGTTTCCTACTACTACTATATATATATACATCTCTCTGCAACGGTTAACGTGGCAAGCGTTCGTGACGTTTATAATAATGTAGACAGGGCGCAATAGCACTGTCGATTCACGCGCGTTTGTCAGTCAGTAACCCCGACCAGAGTAGTTGGACACTATATAGTAAAATAATAACACGACGCTAGAACGAGAGACGTTCGATCCTCTTGTATGTTAATATAATACATATATTAAAGATATATACACGATACACGATAATTCTCTGAAACACTGGCGCTTTAAATCTAGCGACGAGTACGGAAGAGATTATTTGAACTCTCAAATAATATTAATAAAATCGAAATATAGTAAATATATATATCTAGACACCACACACCCCATACACTCACTACTGGGTGTTGTGTTTGTGTGTGTGAGTGTGTGTCGAACCTGTGTGGTTGGTTTTTATAGTGTGTATGATGTGATGATTGGGACCTGTGTGGGCCTGTCTACAACAAACACGTAATAAAAGTGTGTAGATATATATTTATATAGAAATTTTATATGAAAAATTTTACGTAGCCCGGTATGCCAGAAAGTAAATTTTCGATACCGGTGTCTCTCGTATATATTTATATATATATATATATATATATATATATATATAAAAAAAAACAAACACATTTCCAAAAAAATTTATGCAATTTTTATATGTGATTGTGACAAACTCCCTGGTTGATCCTGCCAGTAGTCATATGCTTGTCTCAAAGATTAAGCCATGCATGTCTCAGTACAAGCCAAAATAAGGTGAAACCGCGAAAGGCTCATTAAATCAGTTATGGTTCCTTAGATCGTACACACATTTACTTGGATAACTGTGGTAATTCTAGAGCTAATACACGCAAACAGAGCTCCGACCAGAGATGGAAGGAGTGCTTTTATTAGATCAAAACCAATCGGCGGGCAGGCACTGCTGTCTGTTCGTCGCCCTATTTGGTGACTCTGAATAACTTTATGCTGATCGTACGGTCTTGCACCGGCGACGCATCTTTCAAATGTCTGCCTTATCAACTGTCGATGGTAGGTTCTGCGCCTACCATGGTTGTAACGGGTAACGGGGAATCAGGGTTCGATTCCGGAGAGGGAGCCTGAGAAACGGCTACCACATCCAAGGAAGGCAGCAGGCGCGCAAATTACCCACTCCCGGCACGGGGAGGTAGTGACGAAAAATAACGATACGGGACTCATCCGAGGCCCCGTAATCGGAATGAGTACACTTTAAATCCTTTAACAAGGACCAATTGGAGGGCAAGTCTGGTGCCAGCAGCCGCGGTAATTCCAGCTCCAATAGCGTATATTAAAGTTGTTGCGGTTAAAAAGCTCGTAGTTGAATCTGTGTCCCGTGCTGTCGGTTCACCGCCCGCGGTGCTAACTGGCACGTCTCACGGGACGTCCTGCCGGTGGAAGACCAATCGCTCAGTATTGTCTGGGGTCTGTGCGTGCATAACGCGCGTACAGAATTCCCGGGTGCTCGGTGATCCTTCCGACTTTTTTAAATCCTGTCGCGGTGCTCTTAATTGAGTGTCGAGGCGGGCCGGCACGTTTACTTTGAACAAATTAGAGTGCTCAAAGCAGGCTAAAATTTCGCCTGAATACTATGTGCATGGAATAATGGAACAGGACCTCGGTTCTATTTTGTTGGTTTTCGGAACCCCGAGGTAATGATTAATAGGGACGGATGGGGGCATTCGTATTGCGACGTTAGAGGTGAAATTCTTGGATCGTCGCAAGACGGACAGAAGCGAAAGCATTTGCCAAAAATGTTTTCATTAATCAAGAACGAAAGTCAGAGGTTCGAAGGCGATCAGATACCGCCCTAGTTCTGACCATAAACGATGCCAGCTAGCGATCCGTCGATGTTCCTCCGATGACTCGACGGGCAGCTTCCGGGAAACCAAAGCTTTTGGGTTCCGGGGGAAGTATGGTTGCAAAGCTGAAACTTAAAGGAATTGACGGAAGGGCACCACAAGGAGTGGAGCCTGCGGCTTAATTTGACTCAACACGGGGAACCTCACCAGGCCCGGACACCGGAAGGATTGACAGATTGATAGCTCTTTCTTGATTCGGTGGGTGGTGGTGCATGGTCGTTCTTAGTTGGTAGAGCGATTTGTCTGGTTAATTCCGATAACGAACGAGACTCTAGCCTGCTAAATAGGCGTACTCTACCGGTATCTCGAAGGCTCACATCTTCCGTACTAACCGTACGTTTGTTCGTCGGTGTTTCAATCGGTGTTCATACACTGTGCGAGCATTTTGCGGCTTCGTGCGGGCGGAATGTTGTGGTTTTTACTACCGGCGTACATTTTAATCTTCTTAGAGGGACAAACGGCTTATAGCCGTATGAGATTGAGCAATAACAGGTCTGTGATGCCCTTAGATGTTCTGGGCCGCACGCGCGCTACACTGAAGGAATCAGCGTGTCTTCCCTGGCCGAATGGTCCGGGTAACCCGCTGAACCTCCTTCGTGCTAGGGATTGGGGATTGCAATTATTCCCCATGAACGAGGAATTCCCAGTAAGCGCGAGTCATAAACTCGTGTTGATTAAGTCCCTGCCCTTTGTACACACCGCCCGTCGCTACTACCGATTGAATGATTTAGTGAGGTCTTCGGACTGGTACTCGGCCGGCGTTTCGACATTTGCCGATGTCGCTGGGAAGATGACCGAACTTGATCATTTAGAGGAAGTAAAAGTCGTAACAAGGTTTCCGTAGGTGAACCTGCGGAAGGATCATTACTGTGTCTCTAAAGAAAGAAACAAATATATAAATAAAAATTGAGAAATGTGCACGGGCAACACCATATACACTCTCTGTAACGACCGGACACTTGATCCTAAACAGTCCACATAATAAAATTTCGTAAACAGGGGGACAGAGTGAAAATGTGATATTTTATAATATACATTTTTATATGTGTATAATATTGGTGGCACTGAAGATGATGATGATGATGATGATGATGGTGGCTTCATCTCACGTTACTCTTATCTTCTCTATATTATCCATCAACATACTTAGCATTTATAATATATACATTATATACATAACGCACACATCATATATATATTATATCGATCTACACTGACTGACAAACACACGAGCTGTGTGTGCTGACTGTGTATGTTGAGAAATGTAAAATGTACATATATATTTAGATTTGTGTTGTGGTTATGTATGGTATATCGTATGGTATAGTATGGTATGGGTGTGTGGTTTGGAAGAGGACGAGATGTCGTACAACGATAATGAGACAAATCGATATACACAAACTTTCTCACACACCTCACTACGCACAACACAGAAGCCTCTCGCGATATGACATGGAAACGTGTATGCGCACCGCGGTTTGTGATTGTTAGGTTTGAATCTGTGTATGCACCAGTAAACAGAGCCTAACACCGAGTCACGGGGTAATTGCTTGTGAAAGTGTCCAACAGTGTTGGTAGGTTGTATGTGTTGTATGTGAGGTATATACGTGTGATGTTTGTGTGTATCACCACTCATTGGCCAATAACGTATATAAACATATAGGGATAACCGTTATATAGCACTGAGTGTTAGGTGATGTTGTGTATGTTACCCCCTCGTACATCCACACTCACACATCTATTAAAAGAAACCCCCGGAAATTATCAAAAATTATTCTTGTTGCTGTTGTTGACGCTGATGTTGCTGTTTGTTGCATCGACAATTACACTTATTGTGCGACGACTAGTTTTGTGTGTCTGTCTGACCCATCGCTGTGACGGTCTCTACATATTTATAAAATACTGTTGTGGTGATGTCTTTTCTACCACTAGCAGAGGAGGGACACGGTCTCCTCTGTACATCATTAAATTTAAGTGGTGAGAAAAGACACACATTGACTCGCACAGCAGATAGAGAGACGTGCGGTGATAATGCAGTACACACAGGCCAGTTTGCGCTAGTAGGGACTAGTTATTTGTAACAACACACTCACACGCAACACGCAAGAATAAGTCACCGACGACGGCTAGTCACTCAATCGTCGCACCAGTGGACGATAGCCATTTGCTATATATATATACATATATATGAATATAATGTGTGTGTAAGGTTTTGACTCGGCCTTACACATTTACAATTGGGGGGGGCAGTGGTGAGTGGTTAGTGTCTGATCGGTGACACATATAATATGTGTCTGTGTGTGGTGACCATTATTATACAAAAATTTTTTATTATTATTATTATTATGCTGTTGATGATGATGATCAATAAAGAATTGTGTGTGGCGGAAAATGAATGAATATTATTATAATCCTAACAAATATAACCCTGAACGGTGGATCACTCGGCTCGTGGGTCGATGAAGAACGCAGCTAAATGCGCGTCAACTTGTGAACTGCAGGACACATGAACATCGACATTTCGAACGCATATTGCGGTCCTCGGATACTGTTCCTGGACTACGCCTGGCTGAGGGTCGTATTACAATTACCAGACTGCCGGTCTTCAGTATACACCGCTGCCACCACTAGTGTGTGTGTGTGTTTCTGCTGTCTCTGCTGTTGCTTCTGTTGCTGCTGCTGCTGTTGCTGTTGCTGCTGTTGCTGTTTTGTATTCGCGTTCAATCATTGCTACTAAATTTAGACAGAGGAAAACACTCTGTCTCTAACATGTACTTGATTAAACAACAGTACACACACATGCGCACACACACAACACACAGTAGTTCGAGTATACAGACAACGCGAGCAGATTCACGGCGCACACACACACACACCGGTGGTTATGTGTTGCTGTGTAATAGATGTCAGGCGATGTTGGGTATCCGGCGTTGGGGTTATTCTGATGTATAAAATTGTTCTGCCGTCTGTGCGTGTGGCTGGTTGATGTTTGTGTGTTTGCCGGTTGATGTTGTAGATGATGTGTGTGCGTCTGTGATTTTGCACTCGCAGACGTACAATATACACACACACACACACCTACAAAACACAACACACCACCATTTCATAGTCTGTACTCTACTCTGTGTGACAGAGGAGTCCCCGTAGTGAATATGTGTATTATTTTATTTATTATCAATATTCAATATATTGGAATATATTTAGATATACAGAGAACACTCTGTGGACTGGGACTTTTTTAAACATGTATACAGTTTAATATACCAAACCCAGCCCGGTTCCTTAAATAGAAGGTGAGCGGCGACTGAGTAGTAAAACACCACTCACTTGTCAAGCGCTATAGACGCGCGGGCATCTGATGTGTTATATGTTGATACAGTTCGTCGCAAACCTAACCGGTAGCGTATATGTGTTATTAAGATACTCAAACACATACACACACGCGTGTGACTTGTACTCGTACATAATAGACCAAAACACAATCCGACAACACCGTAGTAGTCAGTGTGCTGCTGCTGCTGTTGTTGTTGTCAGTAGTTTCACAAAGAGAAGCCTCTTCTGTCATGGTACTAGCATATATATATACATTAATACATACATATATAAATTCACTCTAATATTATAGAAAAATCATAGATATCGACATCACTGTCGTCTCGTGTGTGTCGTCCTACACACCACTAGAAACCATAATATTTTACTCTCTATACTACACTTTATATCATATTTATAGCTATTATAAATAACTATATAGAAAGAAAGAAACCAAGCCGTATATGCCAATACAATTTTGTGTGTATATATCGGTCTCAAGTCAACGGCACAAACGCTAGAGAACGCATAGTCGTATTATTATCACATTTATATATTAAACATCGCATACTCGTATAACTTTACACACATTTTAGTGTGTCTTTACGTATTAATGCTGTGCGGCCAGAGTGTGACCAGAGTGGGTAGCGCTCGTCCGTCTTTACATTATCACATAATATACATAATAATATCATTATTATCATTATGAGAACAGTTGTTCTGTAAGTGAGTGTTCAAATTTAGAAGTCTCTTGTATGGCAGGGTTATAGGAACTTGTGGCAACATCATCACTCCAATGTTTTTATATTTCTATACACACCCACATATCTATATAAAGTATATTACTATCAATACGCTGTGGGAGTTTATTGAGGAGATGCTAGTGCAATGTTAGTTATTAGAGGGAATCTCTGCACGCAAACACACACTATATATAAATATATATTATATATTACTATATTGTGTTGTGAATGTTAAAACTGTGTGTTCACTGTCACTCACTGTGTGTGTGTTAAGTAACAAGAGTATACAATCGGTCTGGACGTGTCCCAGTGTCTCTGTATTTGTGCAATTAAACAAGTTTACTACTACTCGTACGTATACTTGTGCACACTTACACGATTCCAGTGGTCGTTCAAGCAAAGACCAAGCGTCCCTACTCATACAAATTGTTACGTTCAACATTTAAGCGCACAGTGTTTGCTTTGAACTATATAGCACAGATCAGTTTACAAAATCACACATTATACATATATATATGTGTTGTTGTGTTGTTGTGTATGTTCACTTAATTATATATCTAACATTTGTCACACTCTCCGTTATACAATACAATTCTGAGGCAGTTTGTGTAGTATATTTGTATGTGGGGAAATATATACGAAAAATGTTGTTGCTGTTGTAGTTGCCCCCTATACCGATCAAGACCTTTTACACGCGATCACTCTCTTTACCTAACTATATACACTGTTTGCGATGATGTAGAGTGTAAGTGACCTGACGTTGTTCATGTTCTCACTATACTCTGTCCGTAACTTACGTCAAAAACACCGTGTATCGTTATTGTATGCTGCATGCGGATGATGATTCTAATACACTGAAAATCTATGTAAACTACAAATGTGACGGCCACTTGAGATATTCCAATATACACTATATAGCAAATTTGTTCGTGCAGTCATGTTGGTGATGGTGGTGTAGATCACCACCACTCCTTCATAATACGTCTATAGTTATATTCTACATAAACTGTATTGGCTATTTGGTTATGATGTGTGATATATGCCGTGGTTAGAGAATTTATGGTGACGACTGGTGTGAGTTTGGGTCGTCTACTTGAGACGTAGAGGTGGTGTCAATTGAGATATCTTTTTCTATATGAGTGTTTTTTTATTTTGTGTGTGTGTGTGTGTGTATGTTATACACCAAAAAAATGTCAAAGAGGCCGAGTGTTACGAAACCAACAACTACACATATTGCACATATTGTCTCTCGGACCTGCCTGTTGATTACGATGTGTGTGTTTATAATGGTTTTTGTACATTATGAGTGCAGGAAACGTAATACGTGTTCTGTGTGTATGTGCAACTTGTATTCTCTGATAACGATATAGCATATATCGTGAAAGTTTTTAATAATATATAATAGAAATATATTAATATATATCTATATCTATATTTATTTATGCGACCTCAGAGCAGGTGTGACTACCCGCTGAATTTAAGCATATTACTAAGCGGAGGAAAAGAAACTAACAAGGATTCCCTTAGTAGCGGCGAGCGAACAGGGAAAAGCCCAGCACCGAAGCCCGTAGTCGGAAACGGCTACAGGGCAATGTGGTGTTTAGGAGAGCCCAGTTAACGCGGTAAGTGTGTAACGTGTCCAAGTCCTTCTTGAACGGGGCCACACACCCATAGAGGGTGCCAGGCCCGTAGTGACCGTTACCACGTCCGGGTGGGTTTCTCCTTAGAGTCGGGTTGCTTGAGAGTGCAGCTCTAAGTGGGTGGTAAACTCCATCTAAGGCTAAATATAACCACGAGACCGATAGCGAACAAGTACCGTGAGGGAAAGTTGAAAAGAACTTTGAAGAGAGAGTTCAATAGTACGTGAAACCGTTCAGGGGTAAACCTGAGAAACCCGAACTATTCGAAGGGAGAGATTCAATCACCTCGCCTGTGGTAGCACACTGGTAACGTTTTACATGGGACGTCTTCGTGCTGCCTCGGTTCGCGCCGTTGTAGTGCTGGACGCCCCGTTATCAGTGCTGTTTACTGCAGGAGGTGTGCATTTCTATCCTAGTAGATGCGTCGCGACCCATTGGGCACTTGTCTATGGTATCCGCGCTATAAGGACAGCCTGTACGGCAACACCGTTTGCTGAGTTTATTCGCAGTAGCGTGCCTGTTGTCGCACAGACCTTAGCGGTATCCCGGCAGGTGACTCGATGGTAGAAACCGTCAGGTGGTGGGTCGCTGCTCTTTTGTAGCGGAGCGTTTTCACACCCTGTGACAAGTAAACTCTGTGTAGACCGTGGAAATTGGACTGGTGCCGATTCCGCACTCGCATTACTGTTGGTCGCATGGGCTATGTAACCGATCCCGCGTCACCCGTCGGCGACGTCTGAGCTTTGGGTACTTTCAGGACCCGTCTTGAAACACGGACCAAGGAGTCTAGCATGTACGCGAGTCATTGGGTCAGATACACAAACTAAACCTAAAGGCGAAATGAAAGTAAAAGTTTATAATTTTTACATAAACTAAGGGAAGATGGGCTTCCCAATTGTCGGTGAAGCCTCGCACTCCCGGACCGTCCCTCACACTCATTGCGAGTTGGGGCGGATCTAGAGCGTACACGCTGGGACCCGAAAGATGGTGACCTATGCCAGGTCAGGATGAAGTCAGGGGAAACCCTGATGGAAGTCCGTAGCGATTCTGACGTGCAAATCGATCGTAAGAACTTGGTATAGCGGCGATAGACTCATCGAACCATCTAGTAGCTGGTTCCATCCGAAGTTTCCCTCAGGATAGCTGGCATTCGATTGAATAACACAAAATTGTGAATGAGTCTCATCCGGTAAAGCGAATGATTAGAGGCATTGGGGTCGAAACGGCCTCAACCTATTCTCAAACTTTAAATGGGTGAGATCTCCGGCTTGCTTAACGCATGAAGCCGGAGATCGGATCAATGAATGCCAAGTGGGCCACTTTTGGTAAGCAGAACTGGCGCTGTGGGATGAACCAAACGTAGAGTTAAAGCGCCAAAATTGACACTTATGGGATACCATGAAAGGCGTTGGTAACTTAAGACAGCAGGACGGTGGCCATGGAAGTCGGAATCCGCCAAGGAGTGTGTAACAACTCACCTGCCGAAGTTACTAGCCCTGAAAATGGATGGCGCTAAAGTGTCATGCTTATACTCTACCGTCGTGGCAATTCGGATGTTTTGTTAACTGCGTACGCGTGGTCGAGCACCGTTATGTCACGATGAGTAGGATGGTCGCGGCGGTGAGCGCAGAAGGATTGGGCGTGAGCCCATCTGGAGCCGCCGTCGGTGCAGATCTTGGTGGTAGTAGCAAATACTCCAGCGAGACCCTGGAGGACTGACGTGGAGAAGGGTTTCGTGTGAACAGCTGTTGCACACGAGTCAGTCGATCCTAAGCCCTAGGAGAAATCCGATGTTGATGTTGGTGTGTTTCAATCAAATGCTATATAGAAAAAACACTATATATACAAATACGAAATTGATGAGTGTTGAGAAAGAGATACATAAAAATACATATATACATTTTTATAATATTTGATATATATATACATTCATTGCATATAGAAAATAACGCACGCGCTGCTCTTACACATCCCTCGCACAACAACAACAACAAGAACAGCAGCAGCAACACAATACACATCCCCATACAAATCATCTAAAGAATGCATTAACCTTGATTGTGATTGATGTGATGATTATGTGTGTGTGTGGATGTTTGTGCTGCTATGTATGTATGTATGTAAGTTAGTTTGCTGCGATATGTGTTCGTGTGGTGAGTATCAACGTATTATCACAATACATCACTTTTCTATATATATCTCGTCTATCTGTCGGTACGCACATATCACTCTGTATATAGGTGCTGTTATGGTGAGGAAAAATTTGAATATATAAAAATATATTTACAAAAAGAGGTATACATTTTTATATACATCATTATGTGACATATATATGAAACACTGTGTGTGTCTCCTCTATATAGATATATCATCATCAACAACAACCTCCTAGATAGTGCTAGTTGAAGTTGTAGTTGTTGTTTGTGCGCATAGTATGTGGTATATAATGTTTGTATATCGTGTATAATATATAAAATATACATATATCTCTCTGTCGTCCTGTCAACACCATAACATAAGTTACATGTGTGTGTATTTGCGGCGAGATGGAAAGTGGATAATGTTTGATGTGTAGTTTATTTTCGTGATGATGTGTTTTCATCTAGTATAAGATTCGATCATATATGATGTATCTCATACACACACACACTTCTTTTTCTGTATATAAAAGAATTTTTTATTTTTGTTGGTATCACACCCATCGGGCGAAAGGGAATCCGGTTCCTATTCCGGAACCCGGCAGCGGAACCGTTAAAAATTCGGGCCCTCGCAAGAGAGTTCGTCGGGGTAACCCAAAATGACCTGGAGACGCCGTCGGGAGATCCGGGAAGAGTTTTCTTTTCTGTTTGAGCGTTCGAGTTCCCTGGAATCCTCTAGCAGGGAGATAGGGTTTGG
>CALYJB010000114.1:0-59716 GCA_944738965.1 Nebria brevicollis
TATATATATGTATATATGTATATATGTATATATGTGTATATATGTATATATGTATATATATGTATATATGTATATATGTATATATGTGTATATATGTATATATGTATATATATGTATATATGTATATATGTATATATGTGTATATATGTATATATGTATATATATGTATATATGTATATATGTATATATGTGTATATATGTATATATGTATATATATGTATATATGTATATATGTATATATGTGTATATATGTATATATGTATATATATGTATATATGTATATATGTATATATTTGTATATATGTATATATGTATATATATGTATATATGTATATATGTATATATGTGTATATATGTATATATGTATATATATGTATATATGTATATATGTATATATGTGTATATATGTATATGTGTGTATATATGTGTATATATGTATATATGTATATATGTGTATATATGTATATATGTATATATATGTATATATGTATATATGTATATATATGTATATATGTATATATGTATATATATGTATATATGTATATATGTATATATGTGTATATATGTGTATATATGTATATGTGTGTATATATGTGTATATATGTATATGTGTATATATATGTATATATGTATATATGTATATATGTGTATATATGTGTATATATGTATATATGTATATATATGTATATATGTATATATGTATATATGTGTATATATGTATATATGTATATATATGTATATATGTATATATGTATATATGTGTATATATGTATATATGTATATATATGTATATATGTATATATGTATATATGTGTATATATGTATATATGTATATATATGTATATATGTATATATGTATATATGTGTATATATGTATATATGTATATATATGTATATATGTATATATGTATATATGTGTATATATGTATATATGTATATATGTATATATGTATATATGTATATATGTGTATATATGTATATATGTATATATGTATATATGTATATATGTATATATGTATATATGTATATATACATATATGTATATATGTATATATGTATATATGTGTATATATGTATATATGTGTATATATGTATATATGTGTATATATGTATATATGTATATATGTATATATGTATATATGTGTATATATGTATATATGTGTATATATGTGTATATATGTATATATGTATATATGTGTATATATGTATATATGTATATATGTATATATGTATATATGTATATATGTATATATGTGTATATATGTATATATGTGTATATGTGTATATATGTATATATGTATATATGTATATATGTATATATGTGTATATATGTATATATGTATATATGTATATATGTATATATGTGTATATGTGTATATATGTATATATGTATATATGTATATGTGTATATGTGTATATGTGTATATATGTATATATGTATATATGTATATATGTATATGTGTATATGTGTATATATGTATATATGTATATATGTATATATGTATATGTGTATATGTGTATATATGTATATATGTATATATGTATATATGTATATATGTGTATATGTGTATATATGTATATATGTATATATGTATATATGTATATATGTATATATGTATATATGTATATATGTATATATGTATATATGTATATATGTATATATGCATATATGTATATATGTATATATGTGTGTATGTGTGTATGTGTGTATGTGTGTATGTGTGTATGTGTGTATGTGTGTATGTGTGTATGTGTGTATGTGTGTATGTGTGTATGTGTGTATGTGTGTATGTGTGTATGTGTGTATGTGTGTATGTGTGTATGTGTGTATGTGTGTATGTGTGTATGTGTGTATGTGTGTATGTGTGTAGTGTGTATGTGTGTATGTGTGTATGTGTGTATGTGTGTTGTGTGTATGTGTGTATGTGTGTACGTGTGTATGTGTGTATGTGTGTATGTGTGTATGTGTATGTATACGTATACATAAAAATATACATATTTTGTTTTTATTGCCATTCTACGCGAGTCCATTAAATAACTTATGCTGGTACAACAAAATTTACGTTAACGAATACTTTTTGCGCGCGTATTTTACTTTTGTCATCTGTTTTAATTTATTATTTGCACTATATTTTTAACTTTGATGATTCATTTATTTATAAATATGGAATGTGTGTGTCCATAATACTCTACATATTTTTAATTTTTACTTACCTTCAATTGTTTTCCTTTAAATGTAATTTCATTTTGAAAACTTTAACTGTACGAATACCTATTTCGCTCACTTTATATTCTAAAAAGCTAAATATTTATATATCTTCTTGGTCGGCTTACAGCTCTAGTTGATTCTATAAGTATTTTGTTGGAAAATAAGTTTTATTCATAAGGGTGGTGGTCAGAAGACGTACATAGGGAATTAGGTGGTGAGTGTTGGTCTGGCGCTATGGATCGTTTTACGTTGATCGCCGCCAGCTAGCCGAAAGCTGCATTGAGTTTGGCGTCCGGCGTCGGGCATGCGAAACTCGCGGGACACGCACGGGCAGGAGGAGTGGCTTGCTATTTCAAGCAGAATAAACACGTGCTGTTTTCTTTGTTCCGGCAAACTAAACAACCAACCAGGAATCTAAACAGCCCGGCCAAGTCCCAAATTGAATTTGGTCTTTGCATGATAGACCAATATCGCGAAACGGCACAGTCGTCGCTGCATACAATAATACTAAATCCTTGGCTTGACCATAGTGGGCATCTACTTTTCGCTTAAATATATATATATATATATATATATATATATATATATATATATATATATATATATATATATATATATATATATATATATTTATGTATACAGTGTGTATCAACGAAACGTGCTACCTTGAATAACTTCGATGTTATTAAGGGGCTTAGGCTACCCTATAGGCGGAAAAAATAGGCCACTTTTGTGAATTTTTTCCAGCAAAACTGTACAAATGATCAAAATTTGGGAAGAAGAACTTTATTATTATGCATATTGAGGATTGCTTTTAAATTTTATTACGAGCTCTGAAGAACAAAATGGCGGCTTCCCTGCGTTTTCCCAGTTAAGCCTCTTATTTTCCGTCCTTTTCGGATGGACAAATATCTTCTGTAGTTTTATACTTAGAACCATGAACCAAACATATTTCGATTTTATATATGCCAACAGCTAGAGAAGTAAGTAGGATTTTTATCTTATAATGAATTTTGCAGAAATGGCGTGCTTTAAAAAAAATACTGTCGAAAATCGGTAAAAAAATCGCCCAAAGATTGTCAATTGAAACATGCAACATAATTACAAACTTCTACGTACCTTAATGAAAAGTGTAGTTTTAAATATACAGTTAAATTTTGAAATCAATCGGTTAAATTTGTCCGAGTGTGTGTCCGGTGTTAGAGTAGCACACGCATCTATTTCGCGGTCCACCAATCCTTCTGTTTTGTTACAGGTGAAGAGTACAATTCACTCTTTATAGCCTACTGAAATATAACCATAAAAAAAATTTATTAAACTTTCAATCGTATTTTTATCTATATATTTATTTTATAAAGGTACAACACGAATACATGGTAGAATTCAGAAACAAATAGCTTAACGAATTGAACTAAAAAATATTTATCATCTCATTTGAAAATATATATCGTTTTGTTGTAGCTTGAGAACAACTAATTTAAAAAAATATTTTCTTTCATTGTCCCGTTAGGTGTTGCATAAGATAGTTTTTTAGTATTTTATTGTAACTTTAATAACATATAATAGTATGTAAATAGGTATATATATATATATATATATATATATATATATATATATATATATATATATATATATATATATATATATATATATAATTATAAACATATATGCACATGTGTGTGTATATATGTGTACATATATTAATTTTTTTACTATTATTTTAGCGGATCGTCTGCCCGGGTCATTACGTCATATGGTTGAATTTTTTGTAAACCAATATGATAATCTGTGAAACATATAAATGATAAATAAATAAGCATAGCATAGATAAAAAGAGCTATCCATTTAAAAACTTTAGAGAAACTAATAAAATCGGTATTGTTTACAATATGGAGCGAAAACAAGCAAGATTTGAAGCAGTTTTAAGAACAAAGATTGTACAGATGTATTAAGAAACTATAACAAAATATAGTGTAATGGAAAATTGTTAACACATGTGTGCGATAATCGTTGCATTGATGGAATATGCAGGAAAAAGAAAAGAACTATATTCTTTAGAAAACTATAACAAATAGAGAGCTTAAGAAGTAAAACGGAAATGTTCGTTGTACTAGATTAACAAAGATAGCACTATTGCAATAAGCAAGTACCAGTACAGTGCTGTTTCTTTTTATACGTTAAGAACAATAGTTTATGAGGCTATAAAAACTTTTTTGTTTAAAATATAGTGCGAAAGAAAATAAGAAAAATCTGTCGTGTCTGTCACTGAACTTTCTTATACGCAATTTCATTAGATCGTTAGAATTTTGAAAAATTTCAATTCTTTACAAATTCTAACTATCTAACCAAAACGCCTATACGAAATTATACTGTCGTAAGCGAAAGTATATTAACACACTTATGCACAGCTATCTTATATTAATTTTAAAAAAATTTGAAATTTTGATAAAAGGATCGTCCGCCAAATATATATCCGCAATAGAGTAGTTACATTGAAAAGAGAACATTTTAGTTTCTCCATGTATTTCTAAACCGGGGTATAGCAATATGAGATATTAGCAATGCGTAAATGCCCGAAAAATGAAGTTAATGTGGTACTAGCTGAATTTCGAGGATATAATGGAATAATTTTGCAAAACTTTGCATTGTCACCACCATGGATGTATTTATGGTATAGAATCACTTTTGGTTTTGTTAAGAGTCGAAATAAAAAGTTATTTACAAATGAAAATTCAATAATTTTTTACTTGTGTTCTACCGCGAGTGCATCCTCCAAACTCAATGCGTCTCTTTCTGTAATTTGAATATGTTTCTAAATTTATCCCTTGTTTCATTATATTAGTTTTGTTCTTGTCCCATATTGTTTGATTTAATATTAAACAATATCGCTTCTTGCTGTCGATCCATAATGTTGAATAAAAATAATTATATCAAACAGATTTGACAGTTTGAGTTAAGAGATATTACCACCACCAGCGCTCACAGCAGCTAGTCGGAACTAAAGTGTAAAATATTTGAATTTTCATTTGTAAATAACTTTTTATTTCTTTTCGAGATAAAACAGAAACTGTTGTTCATGTATGATTTTAGTGGCGCATACTCAAATTGCCCGGCGGTTTGGTTTGTACCTTTTTTTACCTTTCATTTTGCCCGAACCATCGGTATAAAAAAAAGGTTCACTAACCCTCTTAAATTGCCTAGTTTTACGAGAAGTACGTATTAAACAGGAAGATTAGAAATTGGTACATTTCTGCGAAATTATTATTACAGGTAATAATGTATCAATAGGGAAAATACAGTTTAGTTTAAAGTGGATTATCATGGTCCAATAATAATAAATACAATAATTTCATATTTATACATTTAAATAAAATATCTAAGAATTTTTTATTCTTCTTATTTTTTGCCTTTATGAATCTACCTTCTAAAATGCGGATTTCTTAAAATTTGAATTCGGGCAGGATGCCTATACGATTTGACAGTTCAATGATTTGTGACACCAACCGCCGGGCAGTTAGAGTATTTTAGTTAGTTGTGACAGCGTATGACATCTTTATAGTAGCCACCTGTAGTGCGTAGCTGGTACTACAATATTAAGCGCTGCAAGTTAAACGTCAGTGTATACTGGTCTGCGGATCAGCGACAAACATGCCATGCCGAGAAGATCAACTACTGGCGGAGGCAAGTATATAGACTTAACCTACGCTAGTAGATGTGAGAAATAATTAATGTTATATTAAAATAAATAAAAAATTTTGGTAAATCTTTTCAAATAAACGTCTTCCGAAATATAATATCTTTTATTTTCATTCTTATGTTGCTGTAAAAACTATCGTTTTAGAGTTATAGTAGAGAATGCAAAAAATGACCAGAGTAAACATGCACTTCTTGTTGGAATATTCTTTTCAACAATAAAAGGTTTTTGTGCAAGGCATATACAAATCTTAAGTTTAAAATTGTATAACTGTATCTTTTACCGTTTAGGCTGTAGAGCGCACACATTCACACAGACAGACTCACACACACACACAAACAGACGTCAGCTCCAAAATAGTCAGATTCAATTCACGGAAGGAAAATATATACTTCCGATAAAATCTCGAGATTGAAATTTTTCATGATTACTATACTTATTTATACTGCGTATAAGAAAGTAAAAATAGTTAAATAATAATTGAATTATTAACATTTATTAAAAGAAAGAAGGAAAACACTGTTTCAGATTTATTGCAACAAATCAGTAGCTCGGAGAAACGTAAGCACTTTACCAACGCTAAGACCATTATTAATTAAATAATTCTCCAAGGGACCATCAATGCCAGCCTTGCGACCTTGTAAACTGTACATAGGACACTGCTCGAATATGTTTTTGAGAGTGAGTTTAGTGTTGCAAGTTGGGCAGAGTGGTGGTTGATCTCCCAGTAACAAAAACAAGTGCGTAAAATAAGTGTGCTATAGCCTTAGACGTGATATAGCTACTTGCTCACACCTAGTCAAACAAAGCTGAGATATCCATTGCTCCACTGACAAATTTACTCGCCGTAATTTACTATCATATGTATTCCATTCCTCCTTCCACAATTTAAAACAATGAGTGGACACCAATTTTAACACATCATTGGAGCGCAATGGATGACAGACAGCATATCTGGCGATGGCTGCGCCAAGAGCAGCTCGGTTGGCATGGTAATTATGCACATATACCTCAATCCAAGTTTTATGTACCTTATGTGAAGTGGCGGTACACCAGCTTCACAGTGAAGGCTTGGAATAGGAATAGTTCTAAACGCACCAGAGATATATCGGATGGTTTATACACAATTATTGAACCATAGCCTATCCTAGACAAAACCAGGCCAACGTAAAGTCGCAAAAAAGAGTTCCGCTCGGTTCCTTATTTTGTAGAGGCAATACATTTGAGTGCATACAATGACTTTCGGCATTAGGCTGTAATGGTGTTGATATGTTTTAGCCATTAAAGACGACTG
The DNA here is from genome assembly GCA_944738965.1 of Nebria brevicollis. NCBI lineage: Eukaryota > Metazoa > Arthropoda > Insecta > Coleoptera > Carabidae > Nebria > Nebria brevicollis. The sequence goes on from CALYJB010000114.1 coordinate 7,198, forward strand.
TCAAAAAAGCACCAAGGAACGTCACATCATCCACAATCGACACTGGTTTATCGTAAGGTGTTACAACAGGACAATTGTTTGGCTTTCTAAGTCGACAAATGTCGATTGCAAAAGTTTTATCTGTAGAAAAATGGAAACTTCGGTCACATGCAGCCAGTGAAGGAATGTCAACTGCCTCCTGTAATCTCTTTTTACATAGAGCAAGAAATCGGGATGAGTTAAAGATCGTCAGTTCATCTACATAGAGACAATAATCGACAGTATTCGGAAAGATGGAAACAATGTCATTGATAGCTATTATGAATAAAGTAACATTAATGGGGGAGCCTTGAGGAACACCGTTTTGCAACCGTCTTGAGGAAGAAAAGGTTTCACCAACTCGGTCTCGGAATGAATGGTTCAAAAGAAATTTTTCAATAAATGAAGGCAGATGAGCTTGTAAACCCCAATTGTACAATTTTCGCATTATTCTAAACCTAGGTCATGTCAAACGCTGTCTCAAAATCAAGAAACACGGCAACTAAATGGTTGCGTTTTCAGATGCCAGTTTGAATAGCATTTGTCAGATATACATGTAGGTCAGTAGTAGAGTGGCGCTGACGCGAGCCTCATTGATGCTTGTCGATGAGATTGTGAAATTTGAGACATCAGCTTAGTCGGTAATTATTCATGCGCTCATATAACTTTGACAGATGACATGTCAAAGATATAGTGCTATAGCTTGTTGCAGAAAACAAATATTTACCCTTTTTATGTACTGGTACAATAGTAGCTTCACGCCAGATGTCTGAGTAAATATTTTACACCCGAAGGCGGTTGATGCTTGTCGATGAGATTGTGAAATTTGAGACGTCAGCTTAGTCGGTAATTATTCATGCGCTCATATAACTTTGACAGATGACATGTCAAAGATATAGGGCTATAGCTTGTTGCAGAAAACAAATATTTACCCTTTTTATGTACTGGTACAATAGTAGCTTCACGCCATATGTCTGAGTAAATATTTTACACCCAAAGGCCGTTGAAAAACACCAATATTCTAAGTTTGCATTGGGTGGGTCAATGACGAAACATTGCGTAAGCAATGTCATTATACCCAACTGATGTATTGGCCATGTGCCTAAGCGTAAATTCATATTCTGCAAGAGAGAATAATAAATTATGAAAATAAGAATGATCTGAGCTGAAGTTTAGTGGAATTCCCTCATTAGATTTAATACGTAGACAATGTAGCGAGTAGTGATCCGATTGGCTGACAGACTCAAACTGATTTGCTAAAATCTCACAAATCTCATCTTTTGCAGTGTGTATATTACCATCGACTCTTAGCATTGAAATATAGGAACTTTTCTTATAGCCGTTCATGAATGAAATTTTCTTCTATAGCAGACTTTTATCGAAATCAGAGCCAATTGAAGAGACGAAACCACGGCAAGACGCAATTAAAGCGTCCAGAATAGTACGTCTGGCCTGAGCACGTGCTTTTTTTAATGTATTTGCTTTTTTTAATGTATTTGGTTTATTGCGCGTTTTTTAGATCGACTATCAGAAGCCACATGCTTATGTTACCATTGAACTGACTTCTTTCTAGGATATCTCGAAGATTTCGGAATTTACAGCCAAGCGGACTGCAAAATAGAGTCATTTAGATACGTAGTTCGACATTTACATCTGAAGACGATTCGGAAAGCTTATAATTGTTCCCGAAAGCTATAATGTGCATCGTCAAGTACTAGCCACTGAAAATTGGCAGCTTGAGAAGAAGTAGGAAACGATAAATTAATTGCCGATAAACTTCTAGATCTCTTGTTCATATACGTAGCTGAGCTAGTATTGAGCAGAGTGACATCGTTTTTGTCAAAGAAGCTTTCGACAATTTGACCATGGGTATCTGTGCTTATAGAACCCCAGAGTATATTATGAGAATTAAAGTCTACGACAAGGTTATAAGTAGTTAAATGCTGTCGTACTAACAAGGAAACATCCCGAGGTGTGTTTCGCCAATTTTAATGATACTGTAGTATGTTATTGTATGTGAGAAAATAATCGATACATTATTTTTTTGGCCCGTTTTAACTTCCAACGGGTTAAAGATACCTCTATAAATTTTAGCAAAATCAGGAAATTACGTATATCTCTAAAAATAAGCATTTTCAAAATAAACTTTAAATACTAAAGTTGCTAGGTTTGGAAAGGCTTAAATAAATTTGACCTTCGTCAAATTAGATTTTTTTCAAACGCTAAAATTTAAAACTGGCCGAAAAAGAAATTACGTATTGATAATTTTTTCACATACTACAACATACTACAGTTTCATTAAAATTGGTGAGACACAACTCGGGATGTTTCCTTGTAAGTCCTCGATAACATTTAAGTGCCAGTTGCCACCTGCAAGGTAGACGTTGCAGATTGTAAATATCCTTGGTAAAAATAGCTGGCATGCCAGTGCTTGTAACCTTGTTGTAATGTTACAATTTTTTGTGGAATAGGAGAATCAAGTACAATTGCAGCGCCACCATGAGCACGTGCAAGAGGATAAACAAATTTGCGAAAGATTTTATGTCCCCGCATGTTAAAAACTTCGAGAGGATTTAAATGACTCTCTTGGATGCATATTACTCTGGGGTTATGATTAGCCATTAATAACTTTAACTCAGCTAGGTGGTTGACAATTTCATTATATTTCCATTGGATTATGAACGGATTTGACATAACAAATGAAGAGAAAATAGAAAAGTGAAAGTCAGAAGGATAAGGCTGACTTTAGAGGCAAATCCGAAACATGTTACGGTTTCAGGTTCCTCGGTCTGTCCTTTGCCCACACACGCCTATCTTTGGGATTACGTGCATTTTTAATTGTCTCATTATCAATCGACATAGCGCTTGACTCTAAGTCGGAGAGAAAAACAATTGTATCCAGCCCTGAAAGAACAGGAGCAGGAGGAGGAGGAGAGATGTACCTGTCAGAACAGGTAGTGGCACGATAGGGGCAGACAATTTTGCGGTGTTACGTGTTGTTGTACAGGTATAAGAAAGAACAGCGCTAATGATGGCGCCCATCTTAGTGGAGATCGCCTCCATATTCATTTTTTTAATTAAAAAAAAAGCAGAGCATTAATGTCATTAACAGTGGCAGCATAAATTGCAGGCTTCGCTGCAGCAACCTTGGCAAAGCTCAGTGTCGCCACTGCAGAGTTTTGACGTACAAAATCTCTAACTTCACGAAAACTACAGTTGTTAAGAGTTTTGTACTTCATAAGAGCATACTCCTCTTTAAATGTAGAACAAGTTTTTGAAAAAGCGAGATGATCTTTTTCACAATTAACGCATTTTACCGCATCGGTACAACGCTGAACATCGTGGGGTGCTCTACCACAGATATTTTTTTAACCTTGCATGTCTTTGAACTGTGCCCAAACTTTTGGCAATAGATGCAGCGCATCGGATTGGGAATGTAAGGCCTGACAGGTAAATTGTACATGGCTACCCGTATTTTAGCTGGCAATTTTTGCAAAGAAAAAGAAACTATGATGGACGCAGTGTTCTCCACTCCTTGTGATTTAGGCTCTAAAGACGGTATTGAATGTCGAGTGAGATGGCACCTCAACATGAAAATCAGAGAAAAATGTCGTTTGTAGCAACCGAGTTGCTTGCTTGTCTAATTTAGTTTCAACTAGAAGACCACCCTTAATTTTTTTTAAAGTTTGAACCTCGCCATCCAAACTCTACAACTGCTTACTAATTAAAAACGGGCTAACCTTGAAATAAGACCCATTGTTTGCCTAATGACCATAAACCGAGGAGATTATTCTACCGTCAACTAGGTCATCACGTTTAGCTTTTGAGCAGGGTTTAATTTAACGGAGGCGTTGCTCCACATTCGAACACTCCTTCAGCCAACGCGGAAAGTTAAAGAAACAAAAAAAATATAAAGACCCACCTGAAAATATGAAAAAGTAGCCAAAACTACAAAGAAAATACGATATTTAGCTGATTTTAGCCAAAATACGAATGGAATCTGCAAAAAACTGACCAAGTTAACAATATAAATATTAAAAAAAAACACAAACGAATGAGACAAAACCACTGTTCGAACGCCAAATTTATTTTTTGACAAATAAATGTATACACTCAGAGCTCACGTTAATAACGTCCGTTCACTCTGGCTTCAAGTACATGACTGATATGTGTATATATGTGTAAATATGAATGAATTTGTTAATAAATATAAAACTATAAACAATAGAAAAAAATTCCTACGACATTCGATAGCAAACTGTTTAAGAAATTAAGACGGTAAAAGAATTTTGTCTACAGATTTACTTGTATAGCCGTACTGTTTTCGTCCAATTTCAAAAACACGGTTTCGAGAAAATCGCTTTTAAATATAAAATTGTAGTTTCTGGCTGAAGGTTTGCACATAGGAGCGTGCTGATAGTCGCTTAATATGTACCCTAAAACAAATCGCAAAGAACATTTTTACGAGAAATATTTGATTTGTACCTTATGTCTTATATACTTAAAGTATAATTTAGGACAAATAAAAATTTTTCGAAAATTTTGATTCTCCAGAGTGGCCTAACTCTTTAAGACATAAGAAAATATCAATATTAAAGAAACATATAGAGGTCTTACGGCCACTACAAATGAATTTACAAAAAATGTGGATACTTATTTTAAAACATTCGAAACAATTTGTTAACAGATTACAATAAAACATGCATGAAAGTTAACAGATTACAATAAAACATGCATGAAATAAAAATTCTTAGAAATATGAAAGGCGCATCGGTTCAAAACAAAATGGTTGAATGATGAAGATTGTTATAAACATAATAGAATACATATTATTGAAAAACTAATTATTTGTAAATTATTTAAGACATGTAAATTGTTTTGCTCTAAAATAATGAGCGGTAATAAAATTCATCCGAAAATTCGAATATTAAAACGTGATTAGTACCACTAAGATTTAATTTGTTTTTGGTTTCCACAATTGTGTTTAATAAACCTTATCCATTTATGATCCAACATTCAGTATAAATTTAATAAAAATTATAAGTTTTTGTTAAATTATAATAAAATATGCGGTATGTCTTGCGCTGAACTTTCTTATACGCATTTCGGTTAGATCGTTACAATTTATGAAACTTTGTATTTATTTAAATTTCAAATTTTTTTAAATTCTACGCCTTACGAAAGAATTTCAAAGTTTTGCAAATGATCCTGTAATGATCTAATCAAAATGCGTATAAGAAAGCTCAGCGGAAAACATGCCGCATATTTAATATTTTAGAAAAATTAATTATTTCTAAATTATTTTAAAAAAGTAAATTTTTGGTCGAAAATAATGCGCGATAGTAAAATTCATCCGAAAATTCGAAAATTAAAACATAAGATTTAAGATCGATTTTGACAATTAAAATATATATATATATATATATATATATATATATATATATATATACATATATATATTGATATATATATATATATATATATATATATATATATATATATATATATATATATATATATATATATCTATATATATATATATATATATATATATATATATATATATATATATATATATATTGATATATATATATATATATATATATATATATATATATATATATATATATATATATATATATATATATATGTTGAAAAAGAAGGAGAAATATTACAAAAAATAAAAAATTATCATGAAGGCAAAACCAATCATCGTGGTATCAATGAAATTTATAATCGAATAAGGAAAATTTATTATTGGCCATACCAAATTAAAACAATCACTGATTATATAAACCAATGCGAAACTTGCTCAACTTCCAAATATGAACGAAATCCAATAAAACCAAAATTAAAAGTAACTTCCAATCCCAATAAACTTTTCAACACAATACGCATTGACACCCTTAGTTTAGAAAAATCCAAATTTTTAACGATAATCGATGCATTTTCAAATTTCGCACAAGCTTATAAAATTAATTCAACAAATGCAATAGAAATTACTACTAGTTTAATTAAGTTCTTTTCTCACCATGGAATCCCAAAATTTATCGTATCAGATAACGGGCTAGAATTCAAAAATAATTTATTAAAGGAAACTTTAAGCTTACACAAAATCGACATTCATTTCATATGCTCACAACACCCAAATTCGAACGGTTTAGTAGAACGCTTTCATTCAACATTAATCGAACACATAAGATTATTTAATGCACAAAAAGATTTTAAAACCGAACTCATAGAAAGCAAAGTAAATTACGCCCTACTAGCATATAACAATACTAATCACACTTCCACCGGTCTAAAACCAACAGAAATAATTAACGGTCACTTAGAAACAAATTCACCACTAGACGTAGAACTAGAAAAGCAAGTCACTAAAGATTATGTACAAAAACATAAAGAAAAAACACGATTAGTATATCAAAATAAAAATGAAAAATTACAAAATAATAAACTTAAAGTAATAAATAAAAAAAAAACGAAAATCTCGAAGACTTACAAGACATACCAGAAACTGTTTATATTCAAAACAAACAAAAGGTTAATAAAACATGGAATCCAAAATTTAAGAAAGAAAAAATCAAATCTATTTATAAAGACTTAAAAACAGCAGAAATTGAAACCAAACCAAAAGACAAAAAAACAACCCAAAATACACTTATCCAACATAAAAAGACCAAGAATAATAATACACAAAATTGAAAAAATTACTAAACTTCCAGGTCCCCCTACTTCACATGCTCCACCGGAGTAAACATCAAGAACATAACTCACAACCCCGGACTTTTAACACTAAATCTTGTGCCAGCAAAACTAAACAAACCAAACACTCGTTACTACACTTTTATGATTTAAAAACCTTAATCAACGAATATAATAATTTAAATATTCAATACAACAAATTAATAAACACGACTGACGTTGACAGTACTTATAAAAGAGAATTAGAAAACAATGACAAAATAGTTAAATATACTGTAACCTCAATTAATGAAAAATTAAGCCACTTAAACGAAAACACTGAAAAGCACAGGGTTAAAAGATGTTTAATAAATGGACTCAGGTCAATTTTAAAAGCTATAACTGGCAACTTAGACTCTGAAGACGAAAAGCGATATAATACAATTTTAAATGATTTAAAAGAAAATCAGTTTAAACTAAATAATCAATTAAAATATCAGTATACAGTCAATAATAGATAAATCGATCAATTTAACAAAACCATTCAAACAATTTCACATAATGAAGTAGTTCTTAAATCTCGAACAATGCAACTTGGACAATTTGTCAAAGAAAAAATAGAAACGCAAAATATTTTGTTTGCTAAAGACCTCTTCAACCAATTAGCAGCATTGTACAGCATAATCCTTAATATTTTGCAAGATATAGAAAATTATCTAACTTTCTGCAAGTTACCCTTCACCCAAGCATAATAAAAAGCCATAATCTTCAAATGGAATTGCACAAAATTTACGAACATTATAAAGACGAATTTCCTATTGAACCAACTTCCGAAAATCTATTCGAACTAGAAAAGCTAATAAAGGTTAACTGTCGAGCGGAAAAAAACAAAATTATCTATTTCATAGAAATTCCAATAAATTTTGAAACAGATTTCGATCCATACCATCTCAAACCAATCCCCACTTACTATAAATCCGAATACGTGACTGTAATTCCAAATGAGTATTTCATAATATCAAAAATGGTCAATTTAAATCTCTGAACGGCTTGTGCACTAAAGGAAAAAATCATCAATGCCCAAACAAACTGCATAATGTCGATGATAACAGTTGCGAAAAAAATGAGAAACACCAATCAAAACTGTTAATATATTAAATTAAATATCAACCAAAATCGTATAGAAAATTTCGAGGAATCAACAAATATTTAGCCATATTTCCCAAACAAGATACCATTCACGTAATCTGCTAACATGGAGAATCAGAAGACTCCAAGGAATCTTTCTACTGAAGTAAGATAACTGCATACTTAAATTACAAAGGGATAAATTAAAACCCCAATACGGAACGTTCGGAAAACCTATCACAATAGAAGATTTTAATATTGGAATAAACCTCACCCAAAAGCCAAAATTGACAATCAATATAAACAAAGTCGAAGAATTGAAATTACCAATCAAGCAATTCGAAGACATCACGTTCAATAATGTCGATAATAATATAAATTACTCTGATATAGCTCTATACATTATTTTAACAACAACAGGAACCATGTTTTGAGTGTTCCACATTAAGTAACGAATATTCAAGAAAATTCGAAATTCAAACGAAAAATCCGAATCACATGTCACCAACCCCGAATCCTAGGCTAAATTTTCCCGACGATGCTTCAGTCTAAGAAAGGAGGAGTTACCTACATGAGAGATGATTTCAAGTCACAGGGTAACGGCAGTTCTCGGCTGAATACCACGCAAGCCGTCTGATTTAGGATAAAGAGGCATTGTCTTTGTTTTGTTGATTTACATAAGGATGCCTCCTCGGAAAACATTGAACTCGAAGTTAAGCCTTTGATCAGAATATAACTCCAGTGGCACACCAAATCGGCTTACCTATTTTAGCATAATTTCCTTAGCGACTGTACTGGCTTCTTGGTTTGGCAATGCGTATGCTTCAACCCGCTTGCTAAAATAGTCCATTACCACCAAAATTAACCAGTTTCCGTTTTCTGTTGCTGGGAAGGGACCAGTCACATCTATTGCGATTCTTTCAAATGGACTTCCGACATTATACTGGCGCATTGGGCCTCTCCGCCGTTTAGGCGTCTCATTACTTGTAGCACAAACAGTGCATTTCTTGAACCAATCCCTAATGTCTTCTTTACAATATAAAGTAAAATCCCGTGGGTCCATCATGGAGGTGTCGTAATACCAGATGCGTAACTAGGATTTTAGTGCCCTTGGCAAAATCATCGCTTGGCGGCCATTTGATATGTAAAAAAAAGTCGGCATGAATTTCTCAAAATTAATAAAAATGTAAAGAATAGGGTAGAAATCAAATTAGAGTAATCACAGAAAAGGATATCCTACTATTTAATATTAAATAAAAACAAGAGCAGTGTATACTTGACAGTGTTATATTTATATTTATTTTATTATATTAATAAATACAAATATATCATCTTATCACATGTTTACTTTTTTATACGCAGTATAAGTAAGTATTGTAATCATGAAAAATTTCGATGTCGAGATTTTTACGGAAATATACGTTTTGACCTTCCCTGAATTGATTTTTGGAAAGACGTACGTCTCTCTCTCTCTGTGTGTGTGTGTGTGTGTGTGTGTGTGTGTGTGTGTGTGTGTGTGTGCGTGTCTGTCTGTGTGGTAGCGCTCTACAGGCTAGACGGTTGAAACTTCAAACTTAAGATATGTATATGATTCGGAGGAAGACCTTTTATTTTTGAAATCGATATTCATACAGGAAGTGCATGCTTACTACAGTCAATTTTTGCGGTTTCAGCAATTACTCAAAAATGGTTACATTTACAGAAAAATTAATAAATTAAAAATTATATATCTTAGCATATCTTACAACTCTTATTTGAAACTCTTTTTTCAAAAAAGGTACCAGAAACATGAAAATGGCTATCAAAATTTGGTCTTATTATTATTATTTTCACATAAATCGTATCAACTGTGCCCGTCAATTATTTAATAGAGAAACAAGTATCTTAATTAATTTGGAGTTTGACATTTAGAATTTAAGGTTAGTAAAATATTATCAAATTAGAAAAATAGTGTTAATATGATCTAACCGAAATGCGTATAAGAAAGTTCTGTGCATCACAATGCAGATGTTTTAAATAAAATTTAAATATAATATCTTTCTCGTGTTCATGTCAAATTTCTTAATATAATTTTTATTGCTATAAAAACAATAAAATATAATTACTATATTGGTTATTTATATTAGTGCATAAGTATATAAGAGCGTTTTTTCTAACGTAGCCTTAAGGCTATTTAAAATTATAACGATCAATCTGTATAAAGGACCGGTTGACCTGATGCTAAGACATCCGACGACCGCATCGATGACTATAATGGCGTGTACGGTTTGGTCGTCGCCCTTGCGTCCTTCAAACCTGCATTATACAAAATACCACATGCCATATCTATACAACAAGACATTATTCAAAGTATCTGGTTCACGACAAGCGTATTCACCATCAATTACAACCCTGGACCTCTGCCAGGTCCGTCCATTATAGCAGGCATCCATTATAGGCATCTTAGCCCTGGAAATATTTGTCCACAACCAGCGCCACGCCATGATTTACAGATATAACATTGAGGATAAGGAAATACGAAGGTACCTGAAATGACAGTGGCAATTCTCGCTCAACATTTAGCAATTCACCATTAACATACAGCATAGGTTTGACCAACAGCATCGCTGGTCCTGTGGCCCACGTCAACTTCTCGTGTGCACTCTAACATCAACAATTCACCCACTCACAATTATAGTGCATAATCTCACGCATCAACGGTGATTGTTAAACTTAAGAAAAATATAGTTCAACGTCTGCTTACGGTGAAATTTTAAAAACACAGGACCTTAATAAATTAATGCCAAATAATTCGGACGTTATACAGCTCTCGCACCTTACGCGTGCGCATTTCGTCTCTACTGGTCGACCAATCGGGTACGTCGTGTCGCTAATTAGCGCTTCACCTCGCGGATACTATATTTTTAAGACGGTCCGGCGAAGGCTCTGTCGTCTGTCAGCGGAAACTGCCCACTACGCGGGTAATTGGTCAGATTCTCTTCTTCGGCTTCACCGAATTGTGATTCAGAACTGTAATCACTCCGTTTGAAATATATCACTTTCATTCCAGTATTAGACTATTGCTCAATAACCTGGGGAACCTTCCTATTGTCCCTAATCCCGACTTAGGTTTGTCGACCAACCATCTACATATATTGAATCGCTTGGCATCAGGTCGGCTGGCGCCCATAACATAACAATTCTGAGACCCCCCCCCGTCTCCACTGTAGCAAGCCACGGTTCAACCGGTCTTGTCCGGGATCGTTCCCAGCGGGGAACGTAGCACAGCTTAAAAATAATACATAGCTTAAAAATAATTCACATAAATGTTAGTTTACGAATTATTTACTGTATATCATAACGGGTTCGGGCGCCCTTGGAATATTGCGCCCTGCGAATCTGCAAATGCCAATGTCTAGTTACGCATCTGCGTAGGACCTCCGCTACTTCTCCTTGGAACAAGCAACTGTCGTTTATGCACCGTGGCATCTGGGTTCTGCACCATGTGCTTTAAGATCCCACTTTCAATCATAATTGAGTACCACATTGCCCAATAAGATTTTACTCTCGGCGAGTTTGGAGCAATATCTTCCCTAGCTTGTCTTCATTTTAAGATCTTTGATTGCAGTATTAGTTCCAAGTCTGGGTGATTCCCGAGGTCTTCTTTGATCTTCTCCGGCTGCCATTGGTAATCCACAACGGTTGTTCTGAACACAAAGCTTACCTTTTCTTTATTTTTACTACAGTGCTTACAATTTGTTAGACAGAGTCTTCGGGATAATGTATCGGATATTTAATGTTTATTTTCCACGCGATACGGTATGTCAAAGTTATATTCGTGCAGCCGTTTGATCCATCTGGTAACCTGTCCCTCAGAATTTTTAAATTGCATTATCCACTTCAAGGCAGCATAATCTGTACGCAATAAGAATTTCCGGCCGTACAAATATTTGTGAAAGTGCTCAATGGATTTACCAGTATCAATAATTACCTGCGCTTTACATTATAATTGCGTTTAGGCTTCGACTGTTTAGACTGAAGTAGCTGAAGTAGCCAATTACTTCCGTCTTGGATTTGCGAAGGCACATCGCCGATTCCAACATTGCCGGCGCCCGTGTCCAGCACGAAGTATCCTTCTGAAAGTGTGTAGCTAAAAACTAGTGCACTAATTAGAGTGTCGTTCAATATTTTGAAAACAGACTAACATTCTATATCCCAAATGAATTCGTTGCTGTCCTCGGTGAGTCGTGTCAAAGGCTTCACAATGTCGATAAATCCATAAATGTACCGTCTTTAGTATGTGCTCAGTCCATTAAACATTCTCACTTGATGTTTATCAAGAGGCCTAGGCTATTCTTTTACGGTTTAAATATTATCCTGTGCAACTGCAATTCAATCACCGGGAACCTTATGTCCGAGTTTTTTTTTAATTCCTTTTGGAAAAAATTGCTCTTTTTGTGACAAAGCTTCAGGTTGGCCGATCTAAATATCTGCAAATAGCATCCAGTATTTCATTTGGAATACTGTATAATCAATTTAAGATGGTCTCCAGCATTCGTTCAAATATTGCCGGGGCGTTACATAAACCAAACGGCATAACTGTAAATTGCCAATGTCCCGCACCGATGGTAAAGGCAGACTTCTCTTGTTCTTTAAGTGATAAGCCAACTTGCCAATATCCACTTTTTAGATCCAATGGGGAGAATAACTTGGATCCGGCTAACGTGTCCAAAGTGTCATCTATACGTGGAAGTGAGAACTATCCTTCACTATTAAATTTGGTCGTCTGTAGTCCACGCAAAAACGAGTCGACCAGTCTCTATTTTAGATCACACCTTCCTGACTCATTTCACGAATAATTCGTTCCGATTCTTCACGATTAGCAAATTGTAATCCTCTTGGAGGCTGACATATGGGTCGTGCATTCCTGGTATCTATTTTATGTTGGACAATGTTGATTCTTTCTGTGACATCAAAAAAATCTTATATTGGGCAAATAATTGTCAGCAGTCAAAACTTCGCAGGCCACTGAACACAGATCGGATTGGGGTTTAGGAATTTCTATTGTTGGTTTTTTGTTTTGATCCATGTTGCGAACGATTGACGACACTATCGTACAATATTTAAGAACGGTACCTATTATTAACGTCGTTTGGTGATAATTCACATTCATTAGGAGAACTGTTATTTTCTTTTCGCATTGGTTTAGTGTTTTGGTAATCAAGAAGCTTGGTTTAATCTCTTCTAAACCGGTTTCTGGCTCTATCATAACGACATTGTCATGGTGAAAATCACCATCTAGACAGGTCATTGCAATTGTCTCTGTTCCGTCCGATAAAATATTATCTTCGCCGAGGATCACTCGTACTACGGTACTGTCTTGCGGGTGTATAACAAGTTACTCTTTGTTGATATTCATCACGCCACGCTTCAAATTCAGTTTGAATTCAATTTCATACATGATGTTTAATCCGAGAATTAACTTTTCTTCGATATCAGCTACCAGAACGCAATGGTTAATTGTGTGTTTCCAAAATTTATGGTGAGACATAATTTCGGCTAGTCTTTGCCAAGTTTCCTGTCGCTGTACGGCATGAGTTTGATTTCCGATTCGGGGTCATAAATATAGAATTTTGTAGTAGTATTACAGTCATCTATGTGGAGTTGATTTTGATCGAACTTTTTCTCTATTTCGGAGCATATAGTAGAGAAAAACCAATTAAACTCATTTGCAATTTTTTGATTATCTTCTATGAAGCTATCGCTATTTTCTAAATATATCTTTTCGATGTTTCTTTTGCCGTTGGGTTTGTTCTTCATTTTAGAAACTTGGCGACTCGGATAAGTATTTTAGGTTTATTTTTATAACGGATATATTTGTTCTTAATTAGTACATTCTGCGGATTCTTCTTATACTCTCGATAAAACTTATCTTTAACTTTAGACGATTTAACAAGTTCCATTGTCAGCCAGTCCTTTCTCAGTCTAACCCTATGTTTCAACACATATCTTACAGTAGACATCTTTACGTAGTGGTCCATTTTTTCCATACATTTATCCACCGCAACTTTAACAACTACCCCATCTTATATTTCCTGCCAATTTACTCCGTTTACTAGATCACGTAATTTGATATAGTTAAATTTTGTCCGGAATTCTCTAAGATTTTTTTTTGGTGCAAAAAACTGTTCATGATCGTTAAACAACATTGTAGAAAATGATCTTTCCAATCAATGTCGTATAAAATTGGTATGGTGTTAATATCATCCGTGTATTTAGCGAATACATGGTCAATACCAGCTTGATGGCTGTTTTCAGTAATTCTTGTCGGAATATTTATGTATGATTGATATCCAAGCAGATAATAGTTGTTTAAGTATTTATTCACAATTAAGATTTCTCGCAGAATATCTATATCTATATCTCCTATTACAATATGATTTTGAAAGTGACTATTCTCAAACAAATGTAGATGTAGGTCGTTCATATAATCCCTAATTCTTACACTATGTGAACTGTACGGAGAACTTATGTACCGTTTAACACTGCTAATATCTAATTCTGCAAACAGGGCCCTTATTCTGCCTAAGGGGTTGTACATATTTTTATGAGCTATGTCATTAGATACATGTTCCGCCGCTTCTATTTATTTCACTATCTACAAAATATAAGGAAAAGTTATCTTTAGCATAAAATTCTGGAAGAGAAATTTTGAAGGTTTTAGTACATACAATTTTGTCTAGTGATTTCTTCATCGCTTTGATTGAAACTTTTAACTAATCAAAATACTTATTTAGACTTCAAATATTCATGTGCAAAATAAGGATTCCTTTTCTCGTAACTAAAAAGTCATCGAACTAATCTAAACCTTCACATTTTGCGGTTATGATTTCATCTATCTGATTTAATATTGGATTCATCTCAATTATAATCGGTTAGATCAATGACTCGTTTCTTGAAAAACTAGAAAGTCCCACACGATTTTTCTTCAAAAGCCTAGTGATGACAATCTCTATCGGTTTTAATCTTATCGTTCGCTTTCAGACAGTCATTGCACTGCTTGTAATTTTTGTTTTGACATGTCAAGCCATCATGCTTGCCCGCATAATACTAAATTTTACCCCTCGGCGTTTGTTTGTTCGGTTTACCAAGGATCGGCGGTTTTTTTTTTGTGACTAGGTGCAATTTCCGAGTAAACTCTCAAATTCTCCAGTTTTTTCTTCGAGCAATTAGTTTATCTTTTCCATTTTGTCTGCGAAGTTACGCAACAATTCAAATTCTCTTTTAATATGATATACAATTAAAGAATCATAATCTGATGGTTCCGCACAGCAGGTTATACAAGAATTGTCGATTTCCGTAACGTCTTTCAGTCTCTCCAGGCGTGACTTGTAATAAACTGCGCTGCAGTTTACACAAACACAATTCCTGGATTCTTTGGTTTTCAACACTTGTAGAATGCCGACTCCGTGGAGGCCATTTCTCATTTCCATCAAAATAGAAGCCTGGGAACGGCGAGGTGGGAGTTTACCGCATGTTTTCGATACAATAGAAAAAAAAGCTCTATGATCGTGCTCATATTGCAAAGTCAATAGATATTTGAGATTGCAACCATTTTCACTTTCCTTATTAATTCACAAATTCTTTACAAGAACACATGGAAATGCTAACTTGCGATTATTTAACTAACATACATATAAATTGATTCGTTATTTGTATTTTTCAATCCCGTAGGCCATCTGTAAAACTTAGGACTACCCGGTTCTCCAAGAAATCGTCTGGAGCCGAAGAATATGAAATTCGAACTAAACGATAAATAACAGCTTCTACTTCTTGAAGACTCTCATTCATTTCTGCTGGCGGTTCTTCATTTGCGCTTGGCACACTGCTTCCAGATGCGCATAGTCATATCCCATGTCTAGACGGTTGACTTTATCTGCTGATCTGTTTTGTTTTTCTACCGGTAAAGATTGTAGTATGTCCAGTGCATCCCCAGGTAGAGCAGCAATAAGCTCTGTTGATTTATCTGCCGATGTCTATGCGTTTGCTATTGCGGCGGCTTCAATTTGCTTGAAATAGTTTGCTCATGAGGACTTGCTATCAAATGTCCGCGGCTTAATTCGCATTGTAGCCATATTTTTCGTCGTTCTACTTTAGTTTCGTGACTAATAATTGGAATAATTGTCTCTTGTGTTCTCGAACTCAGATTATTTGCTGTTAACTGTGTTTCAATAGTTCTTAGTTTTCTAGAATATTCTTCCAGTTGTTCTTCCGTGATCTTTACTTAGTTTGTAAAAATTCTGTTATTTTCATTTATTTTATCTTTCAATATTCTAGAATTCTCTGAGATTTTCTCTTCAGAAATCCAAGAATTTTCTGTGATATTAACCTTTCAATTTCTAATAGTTTTCGGTTAATTTTTCTTTTTAATTTACTAGAACTTTCTGCAATTTTATCTTCCGTATTACAAGACACTTCAGATATTTTCTCTTCTAAATTTCTAGAGTACTACTCTGCATTTCTAGAAACTTCAAACACTTTTTCATTAATTTGCTGGACCTTTCTGAAATTTTCTCTAACAGCAAACTAGCGCCATGTAACTCCAACAAATGGTTTAACGGGTCTTCATCAATATTTTGCAGAACTTCACGAAGCCGGCCCTGATACATGAAATTCGTACTGGTTGTTCATCTAACTCTCGTGTCAAATCCACGACCATAATGTCTACTAATTTCACTTTCTTCGCAGTCATCTTTTATGTTTTCTTTATTTAGTTATTACTAAAAACTCCACCTGTTATTAATAACCCCTCACCTAAATACTAGAGCTTCCGGGGATAGTTATTTTGGCCCTGTATTCCTGCATACCCCGTAGGCTCATAACAATAATAATATGAAGCTTACCAGCTCATTGGAATGTTCAAAAATGTTCGGCAATTTAAATATTCCATTCTTCGACGTAAAAATCTCTTGAAGAATTGGAAATACTCGAGACACTTTTTTTCACTCATAACAGCCATACCTTAAGTGCCTGAGTGCATTCGGTGAGCATCAGCCGCGGCTTTCTTCATATTAAAGAAATAAAGTAACACCTCCCGCCAATGACGCGAATTTAACTCATAAACTGATTATTTTAATTGCAAATAACTTTATGATTAATATTAAATCTACTACAGGTACTAGAAGGTTATTTTAACAAATGCCTAAAAGTATTGCATACCGTCTATATTGTATTTATTTCGTCGACTACTTACCGCTATAGCTATCTATAATAAAATGGAGGGAGCAAAGTTGGATTCCTAATATATTCTATGAAATATAATTAACGTAAAAGTTTTCCAAAGTAAAAATAATAAAAATTAGAGAAAAATATTTAAAAAATGTGATTTAACCAAAATACGTTTAATAATGTTCATAGTAAGACATTGCCCCAGAAAATTAGCAAAATAATATATACATATATTTTGATTGGATAGAATTTTAAAACCTTTTGAATTTCTTTAATAAAGTTTACTGTCAAAAATATTTATAATATTATAAATAAGTAAGAAATTTTTTATAAAGACGACAGCAAATATTCCAATTAAATATTAGCAGCAGACAAAGTACAGTTTAAATAATCTACCCTATAAGAAATTAAATATAATGTATTTATAATTATCTTCTTTAAAGATTTACTCTTTAACACTATAGTATAAATCAACTATTGTATAATTAACTTTCGTATTCACTTTTAAGGGGGTCTTCTGGTATAATTGACCCAAACTTTGGATTTTTTTTCCAGGGAACTGGTAAGAGTTAGAAACCTGGGGTTTTTTTTAAATCTTTATTCATCCTTGCTCTACAATTGGAATTTTTGTCGAGTCGAAAAAATTAAATAGCGTCCAATATGGCGGCTGCCCGGCGGAAATGTTCCAGAACTGCAAGCAGCCTAGGGGTCGCTATTCGTCACCGAGAAACAAAATCAGCTCAGTTTCTTGAAGAGTATAGTTCAGAGAATGGAATGAACTACGAAATTTTGTAAAACTCAAAATTTGACAAAATGGCGGGCATTTGAAACAAAAGTCGTGTTTTTCGGTCGATTTTTTGACTTTGACAGGCTGTAAAAATTTTTTTAAAATTGCAAATTGTACCGGTAGGTTAGTTCATTCCATGAAGAAAAGTGTTTTCAATAACGGAAGCAAAGAACCAAGTCAATTGGTTGAACCGTTCAAACGCTAGAATGCTCGCAGTTTTGAAAAATGTAGTTTCGAGAAAAACACGTTTAAAGTTTGCGCGCGCGACAAAAGTTATACCTGCGCGACCCATACCGCTCGGGATGGCGATGCATTCAAAGGCCTGTAGCGACGTAAATATTTGCCGGATCGAAATATCCTTTTACCCACATATTCTAGACATGTTTAGCTTTGATTTCATGCAAAAAAAATTGATTTTTTGAAAAAATTATACCGGAAGACCCCCATAAGTTAAGATTATATGTGATTTAGTATTATTTTTGATTTTATAAACTGTTTTATTTACAACTGGCTTTATTTGAATGTATTACAAATCATATGTGTGAGGATAGCACACATTGAAAATTCCTCTTTATTTTATCAATAATTATCATGTTTATTATGAGGAAGTGTGTTTGCGGTCGAATAGTTCTGTTTGCTTGAGACGTCTCTGGTTGCTTTTATTTCTGAGAGGTTGGCAATTTGATTGTTACGTCCTAATATAAAGTATAATTGCTTACATACGACGATGCATTGGCAAGCATGCGGAGTATTTTATTCTGTAGGCTGTTTGCTATTTCATTGACGATCCTGTGGACTTGTTAAATAGGCGAATGTTGTTTTCTGAAACCGAATTGTTGTGCTGGTATCAGTTTTCTTCTTCGATTGTTATGTTCAGTCGTTTTAGTAGAAGTTTATCGAACAGTTTTGAGAAAAACGGAAGCTGGGAGATTGGTTTATGCGATGAGATTTCGTGAGATGATTTTCCAAGCTTGAATATTAATATTATTTGATCGAATTTGCGCTGCACTGTGAAATAAATTCTTATAATTGCATTGAAGATATTTGTTACCATGATTCTTTCGGAAGTTAGTTCATTATTCTTGCGTGGATCGTAACCTGGAGTTTCTTTGTTGATTAGAAATTTTATTTCCTGGTCTACTTTTGTTGGTGTTAAGTGCTTGATAGGGAGTGATAGTTGTAGAGGAGATGATAGATAGTTTTCAATATTTTCTTCGACTGATATGGCTTGAATATTATTGAGAAACGTTTCGCAAATAATTTAGCTTTATCTATGTTTTCTCCGGCCCAAGTTCCGTCTGTTTCGCGTATGGGTGGTATTGACTGAGTTGGCTGCTTTTACTTCTTTGTTGCTATCCATTTTCGTTCTCGAGATTTCAACGGAAATATACGTTTTGACCTTCCCTGAATCGATTCAAACTATTTTTGGGATAACGTCTGTCTGCATGTGTGTGTGTGTCTGTATGTGTGTATGTGTGTGTGTATGTTCTCTACAGCCTAAACGGTTGGAGCTAAAATTATGAAATTTTAAACTTAAGATTTGCATAAGCCTGGGGTTTGCACCTCTTATTTTTGAAAATAATATTCAAACCGGAAGTGCCTGTTTACTCTAGTCATTTTAGGCAGTTTCTGCAATTACTCAAAAATGGTTACAGTTACAGAAAACAATTTTGAACAAAAATTAAAGGCATTCATATTTAGCACAACTTTTGTTTGAATTTTTTTTCCAAAAAGTGTACTGATTTCAAAATAAATTTCTGCCTTTTATATATATTTTTACATAAATCGTATCATCTGCGCCTGTCAATTGTTTAACAAAATAGACGTAAATAATTTGAAGTTTGACATTTAATATTTATTCTAAGAAATATATTTACTGTAAAAGCGATCTAAAGGTTAGAACAAATATTATAAATTAGAAAAATAATGAAACTACGAAGTGGTTTAACCCATATACGTATAAGAAAGTTCGGTGCATGACCCTGCAGATGTTTATTTAGGAGGTTGGATTTTTAGCTTTCTGGCATTCTTTATTATTGTTGTGCTTATCGATAGTATTACAGGAAAGTGTTCTGAGTGTGCATGGGAATATTCTTTTGAAGTAAAGTTTTGTGAGTTTCCTATTGTGATGAAGAAGGCCAGTAGCTCGGGGAATTTGTGAGTCAGTGGGCTCATAGGTGTGATTTCCAGGACTAATATGTTTATATTCCGTTGCTGTGATTGCTATTCGCATCTTTCTTCCCTTTGAGTTTATTACTCTTGATCCCCATTGAGAGTATTTTGCGTTGTAAGCCCCTCCCAGCGATAAATCTGTTGCTTAAATTGTTAAAGTACACTTTATATTTGGGTGGACAGTATGCAACGGATATCGTTACTGTTACTCTTCTTTAAATTTTGAACAGTTTTTGGACATCGAGAGATGCCCTTCACCACAATTCACGCACTTTACCGGATCGGTACAGCGCTGTTCTTCGTGGGGTGCTTTTCCACATATACAAATTTTTTTGTCCTTGGATGTTTTTGATGAATGACCGAACTTTTGGCAATTGAAGCATCGCATCGGGTTGTGAATGTAGTGCCTAACTGGCAATTTATACATTGCTTCCCGGATTTTAGATGGCAACTTATGCAGCGAAAATGAAACAATAATGGACGCAGTGTCCTCCACTACGCCATTAACCTTGCGGGTAATACGCCTGACCTCAGCTGAGTTGCTTGCTTAGCAGATTTTGTTTCTACCAGAAGGCCTTCTTTTATTTTCATTAAAGCACCTCGCCAAGCAAACTTCATCATTCAATGGAACTCTAATGGAATCGTCAACCACCAAGCAGAGTTAAAACTATTATTGGCTGATCATAACCCCAGAGTAATATGCATCCAAAAGAGTCATTTAAAACCTCTCAAAGTTTTCAACATGTAAGGATATAAAATCATCCGCAAAGAAGTTGACCCTGTTGCACGTGCTCATGGTGGCGTTGCAATTGTGCTTGATTCCTGTATTCCACACAAAGAATGTAACATTACAACAAGGTTACAAGCACTTGCATGCCAGGTATTCTTACCTCGGAAAATTTCAATTTGCAACGTCTACCTTCCACATGGCAACTGGAACTTAAATGATTTCGAGGACTTAGTACGGCAGCTTCCGACTCCTTACATCCTTGTCGGAGACTTTCATTCTCATAATATACTCTGGGGTTCCGTAAGCACAGATGATCGCGGTCGAATTGTCGAAAGCTTCTTGGACGACAAAGATGTCACGCTTCTCAACACTGGCTCCGCCACGTTCATGAACATGTGGTCAAGAAGTTTTTCGGCAATCGACTTGCCTTTCTCTGCCCCAACTATAGCTGCCCATCTTCAGTGGCAGGTAGTTACCGATGCCCATTAAAGTGACTATTTTCCCATTCTTGTATCTTTTCTTTCAGATACTGTTTCTGTTGCACAAAAAACAGCACAAAGATGGTTATTTGATATGGCCGATTGGCAATCTTTCGCCAACAAACTAATGCTTCCCGAACCGTCACCAGATTTAAATGTGGAGCTGCAACATATAAACGATTCTATTCTGCATTCCGCTTCGTTATCAATTCCGATATCCTCTGGTTGTCTCAGAGAGCAGTCTGTTCCTTGGTGGAATGAACACGTTGCTTTCGCTTTACGTTCTAAAAAGCGCGAACTAAAAGTGTGCTGGAGAAATCCGACACTTTTAAACTAAATTGCGTTCTAAAAAGCCCGTGCGCATTCCAGGCGTTCAATTCTTCAGACTAAAACTGAATCTTGGCGCGGATTTGTTTCTTCTATTAATACTGATTTCGACCAAACTCTGCTTTGGAAGATAATCAGGTATATGAACGGTTACAAGATAAGTTCCCATATTCCAATGCTCCAGGTTAATGGTCAGGTACACACTGTCAGAGACGATATTTGCGATATTCAAGCAAACCAAATTGAGTCCGTTAGTCACTCGGATAATTACTCGCTACATTTTCTACGCTCAAAAGCGACCGAAGAAGTTCCTCTTAACATGAAGTGTGATAATTCTTAGTCATAATTTAATAATCACTCTAGCAGAATTCGAATTTGCACTGAGTCACACAGCCAATACATCTGTTGGGTATGATGATATTGCTTACGCAATGTATCGTCATTTACCCGCATATTTACCCCATATTTAAACTAAGAATAGTGGAATTTCTCTACTGGCTTTGTGTCGAAAATATCTACCCTGACATCTGGCGCGAAGCGATAATTGTGCCGATAGACAAGAAGGGCAAAGATGTGTCTTCTGCATCAAGCTACCGTCCAATATCTTTGACATGCCAGCTGTCAAAGTTATATGAACGCATGATCAATTATCGACTCAACTGGTTTCAAGAATCCCACAACCTCATCAACCAACACCAATGTGGATCTCGTCAGTACCACTCCACTACTGACTTGCATGTCTATCTGACGAACGCTATTCAATCTAGCATCTTAAAACGCAACCATCGGGTTGCAATGTTTTTTGATCTAGAGAAAGCTTTTGACATGACCTGGAGATACGGAATTCTACGAAAACTGCACAACTGGGGTCTATGAGGCCATCTGCCTCAATTCGTAGAAAACTTTCTTTCAAACCCTTCCTTTAGAGTTCGAGTTGGACAAACATTCTCTTCTTTACGACCGTTGCAAAACGGAATTGACCAAGGCTCTTTCATTATTGTAACACTATTCTTGATTGCAATCAATGACATTGCGTCCAACCTGCCGAACACTGTTGATTATTGTCTGTATGTAGATGACCTCACGAACTTCACTTCATCCCAATATCTTGCTCTCTGTGAGAGATTACAGCAGGCTGCTGACATAGTTTCTTTGGCTGCATCCGACCGTGGTTTTCGTTTCTCTGTGGAGAAAACCTGTGCTATCAACTTCTGTCGCCTAAGTAAAGCACACAACTGTCATGTTGTATCACTTTACGATAGACCAGTGCGGATAGAGGATGAGGTGAAGTTTTTGGGCATAATTTTCGAACATCGTCATTGTCATTGAATGCTATCAAGTGTATTGGCTCCACAAAATGGGACTCTCTGCTGCGACTTTACGTCAGTTTGGTTCTATCTAAGATAGACTTCTGTGCTATCATTGTGTACACTGCTAGTACTTCTCACTTGAAGAAGCTAGAAAGCGTGCACATTTCTGGCATTCCAGCAGGCACCGGTGCGATCAGGACTACCCCAATTCCTAGCCTTTACTGTGAAGCCGGTGTACCGCAACTTCACATAAGGATCAAGTGACTTGGTTTGAGGTACGTCTGCAAAGTTCTATCGCTTACGCAGCATATAAACCATCCCACATTTTTCAACAATCCATTATTGAATAGTCTATATACCAATAGTGCAACTTCTCTCTATCCGCTTGCACTGAAATTTCCAAGGTTGTTAAATACCATCATTGACAACCAAGGGACTGTTTTATCGATAACTTTTACCATCATCCCTCCATGGGCATCTCTTACTTTAAAAATAAACCTAGAGCGAGAGAGAAACTCTACTCCTAACGCCATATACTTGATTGAATTCTTCAATCAATTAAAACAGTACACAGACTTTCAACACACATATACTGATGGCTTCAAGACAGACTCTGGTACAGGCTGTGCTTTTTTGAATTACGGCGGATCCAGTCGTTCCCATTGTCACCCATATGCTCAGTGTACACTGCTGAGCTATATGGTATTCTCTACTCTCTTCGGCACTCCCGTCAAGCTATCAATGAACGATGTCACCTGCTCATTTGCACCGATTCCCTGAGTTCTTTCTTAGGCATCGGTAGCAGAATCTCCACAGCTCCAACCGTTTTGGACATCCGCGAAGAAAACGATTGATTACGGGAGGTAGAGAGAGAGAGATGTCGTACTCATGTGGATACCCGGACATGCTGGGATACCCGGTAATCACTGTGCTGACCGAGCTGCTCTTGGAGCAACCAACGGCAACTACGTTGTCCGTCATCCCTTGCGCGCCGATGATGTGTTGAGATCTGTGGCTGTGCATTGTCTTAAGTTATGGCAGGAGGAGTGGAATACATCTCCTAGTAAATTTCGACGTGTTAAGGTGTCAGTGGAGCGGTGGATGGCACCTCTCCGATTAATAAGTTGCGAGCAAGTGGTCATATCTCGTCTGAGAATAGGCCATACATGTCTCACACATTTGCATCTGTTACTAGGAGAACAACCACCGCTCTGCTCCACTTGTAACACTAGGCTCACTCTCGAACATATTTTCGAGCAGTGTCCTAGTTACAACTTGCATCTTCGCAATGCTGGTATTGCATATTTCATTAAGCAATAATGCAACAAGCATTGTTAAAGTGCCTGCATTTCTCCGGGTAGCTGAATTGTTTACGCAAATCTGAAAGGCATCTCTGCTTTTCTTTTCGTTCCGTAAATGGTAATACTTCAATTATCATTTCTTATCTTTTTGCTCCACACTATATATCAGCCGGGCCTGTGGTTTTTGTGGTTTCCATAAAAGAACTCAGTCTTTGACTGTTGTCTGCACATTCCAGCCGTGCAATTTTCACACATGTGAAAGTATAATTATTTTCTTTAGGCTTTATTTAAGCTTAAACTCAATTGATAAATTTTTATAAATTTTGTTAGTTATTAATCATTTATTTTTTCCCCTTTTATTTTTTCTTGTTATAAAAAATCTTGCTTTCTTTTGCATTTTCTATTTTTCACTTTCACCTGCGGATATATATATATATATATATATATATATATATATATATATATATATATATATATATATATATATATAGCAAAATGAAATTACATTTCATCATTTTCATTTCTATGGCTATGCCTATAAAATATTAAACAAAAAACTTTAAACTTGATTATTATATATTTATATATATTTTTCAAAAATTTATTTTAAAGTGGAATTTTCTGACCAATGCAGTTTATATATATGTATATTACTTCTGCATACCACAACAATATATGTCCGCTTATACTTTAATTACTAAATAATTAAAATTTACGTTTTAGCTATTAACTTTAATTTTATATTTGAAACTAAAAGAATCAACAAATTAGTAAAATTTTTAAAAGGATTCAGATTTTTTAGATTAATCTCTTCACGAAATAAGTGAGATTATTAATTCAACTTAGAATAGAAGAAAAACCATCGATTTCAACATCCATCCAATTATTCACTCGTTTCTTTTCTTATCTCACTACCGAGTTATGTTTTCAAAACCATGATATCATTTGTACAATATAAATCCAATATATTTGTTTTGAGCGATATTTTAATGTTTTGACATACTCACAATAGCCCCACTGGTGTATCATATGGTTTGCGTGACGCAAGTGATCGAACAACGGAGCGTATAACTGTAGGTTTCTAGTTCAATTCCCAACGGCATCCGCTAAGTTTTTCTTAAGTTTAGAATATCTATATAATTGGTTCAGATAATAGTAAAAGAAAAATTTTGCAATATTCTAGAAAATATTTTAATTTATTATGTTAAAGTTGTGCTGGGAGATACTATGTGAACATATGTTACACGGCAAAATTGAAAATCGAAACTTGAGAAAAATTTATCGAGTGTCGCCGGGTCTCGAACCCGGAGCAACAGTGCGTACAACCGTAGGCTCCGGGTTCTAGTTCCAGCGACACTCGATAAATTTTTCTCAAGTTTCGATTTTTAATAATTTATTATTTTTGCCACACAAGTTTTAGTTATCGTGCAAACTGAATATCTACTTACAAAAGATACCCTTTATTTGGCCTAAAATCTAGTTTCGCTTCGCTTGATTGCATAGAGTTAAACAAGAATAATATTGAAAATATCAGAATAAAACCATCGAAATTATATTAAATTTAAATTACAATTCCCGGCACTTTGGGAACACCTCCCGTATATGCAGTTTCTTTATTTCTAATACGAAAGTAAAGTAATCTGGAAAATTTACGAACCCAAGATTCTAATGGAAATTCATCCATCTAAATTGAATTGAATTATTTTCATTAAAAAGCACTCCTTGTGTGTATAAGTGTATGCATGACGTTTGTGAGCGCGCTCGCTTAATTGTGTGTGCGCGCTTATGTATTTGTGTACCTATAAGGTTGTCTGTTTGTTTTCCGTATGGTTTTCCGTTTTTTGCTTATGAAGGTGTGTCTGTCGGTGTGTGACATTGCTTATATGTATGTTGTGTGTCAGTATGCCTGTACAATTATTGCAATTATCTACAAGAATACTCTACAAATAATACCGAAAATCTCGTTTATTAGAATGTGAAGCAATTTGTTGTTACAGCATCTTCGATTCGCTATTAATAATGGTTGAGATGCCGTGCATACCCGCGATTTACCGCAATGCTATGATACGAGAAATCTGCTATATTTATTCATTCCCCGGTCTATACCTGCCTGCTTTATGTGGAAATAATATGCTTCTAGGTACGTTATATAGGCTGGCACGGTATTTTAGGACGGGGGTTCCCTACCATTATTGGTTTGTGTTTTTTCAAGAATATATCAGCAAAACAAATACGTTTGTCAGCTGAAGGTGCTGCGTAGCGTGTTACAGAACTTCACATTGTTCTTTTGCTATCACATAAATCGTGATTATAAAACCGCCGGCTTGTTTCACCTTACGGGTAGGTAAGCGCATACAATTTACCGCTCCTACAAGAGCGATGGAAAACTGAAGGAGTAATATAAATCCTATTTGTAATCCAAATTACTTGCTTGTATGATATTGCACAATAATAACTTTCGAAGTTCTATGCTGTATGCGTAAATGCATGAATTGCCCATTCTGTAGTTAATAGCTACAAAATTAAACTTTGCTTTTTAATATCATTATCTTCTTTCTATATATTTCTATTTTTTGGTTTTTGATGATAGGCTGCTAACCAGCTACTCGTCTATAAATTTTTGCATTTTAATGAACATGCTGTTAGATAATTTCAGAATGGAAGATATGATGATATCAGTGAAACTCTGCTCAACATGTCGATCGTACTTTTGCATGGAATGGTGACCGTGTAATGATGGATATATAAGAAGCACAGCGCACAAAAAATACCATATCACAGCATAACATAGCATAGCACACCATTTTGTCATACAGAGAATCGTAAACCCATTTACAAGCCGCATAGAGAAGCTTAGCATAGCGCAGGAATTGACCGATGTTCATATTCTGTGCGTTTATGCACTATGCGCTGTGCTTCGTGCAGTTTCATTGATTTTCGGGGTTGTAAGAATGAATACATCAATCAAAAGACGTCGAGTACGCAAACGTTCTGTTATTAGAGATAAATATTTGTTATTCTTTATTAAAAATGCATGGTGCAGATTTGTTTACGCTTTTTGATTAAGTTTATAAAGAAGGAAGACATATACGAGTATCATTTTTTTTATTGGTATTTCTGATAAAACTTCGTTTTCTTCACATTACAGAGCATGTATATTGTGCGCCTTATATAAGCCCCCAAATGAATTATGATCTATGCCATGCTATTTTATGTGCGCTGTGCTACTTATAAATTAATTTAAAAGTTATTTTGTATGACATTTTTTCCATTTAAGTATTGTTCATCTTTTATATAATTCAGATATTCTCTTTTCAAATCAATATTGTTTGCTTAAGTTACATGTTTGTTTAAAGGGTACAAGTTACTTGGTATTGTAAGAATAAAATGTCTAACACCGAACATTCTTATACGCATTTTGGTTCGATCGTTTGAATTTAAAAAAAAATCAATAATTTTCAGAGTTTTATAATATCTAATGATCTATCCAAGTTGCGTATAACACAGTTTAGCGACCGACATGCCGCAACACAGAATGTGTACCGCCGCACCGAGGCATTTTAGAAACAATTGGAGGTCAAGATTATATATTTGAGCTGTGCCAGTAGACGTGAGAAGTATTCAATGTAATATTGAAAATAACTTTTTACTTTCTTATACGCAGTATAAGTAAATATTGTAATCATGAAGAATGTCGATCTCGAGACTTTAACAGAAATATATGTTTTGACCTTCCCTGCATTGATTCCAACTAATTTTGGAATGATGTCCGTCAATGTGTGTGTGTGTGTGTCTGTATGAGCGCTCTACAGCCTATAAGATGGAAGGTAAAATTATAAAACTTCAAACTTAACATTTGTATATGTCTGGGCTTATATTTGATACCAATATTCACACCGGTTGTGCATGTTTACCCTAGTCATTTTATGTAGTTTCTGCAATTACTCAAAAATGGTTGCACTTACAGAAAAATTGTTGAAACAAAAATTATACATATAAGCATTTTCAAATAAGGTACCGGAAACAATGGGAAAATGGGTATTGAATCTCTTTCTTATTATAATTACTTTCACATAAATCGTAGCAACTGTGCTATCAACTGTTTAACAGACATACTGAAAAATCAATTTGAAATTTGATATTTAATATTTATTCTTGGAAATTTAAGTAGTGAAGGAAGGTTCCAAAGGTTGTAAAATATTATTAATTAGAAAAATAAAATATTTGATATGATCTAACCCGAGAGCGTAGAAGAAAGTTCAGTGCATGACACTGCAGAAGTTTTTGTTTGTATCCAGTACCTTTTCTGCAAATTACGAAAGATAAGTATCTCTTATTTTCACTCTAATTATTTTTGGTGTAAGAACCACCGGTTTTGAATTAAAGCAAAATAATGAAAAAAGCTTATTTTATTGTACAAACGCACACATACACAAACAAAATGTTTAATGCAAACGAACTAAACTACCCGTCTATAATGTTTACACGCAGGTTAAATTACACTCTTTAATTATTCAATATATTTATTTAATTTTTGTTCAGTTACTGTTAAGCTAATGTTTTTATTCCAATTGGTTTTTACTTTCTTATACGCAGTATAAGCAAGTATTGTAATCATGAAAAATTTCGAACCCGAGATTTTAACGGATATATATGTTTTGACCTTCTCTGAATCGATTCCGACTATTTTAGGAAAGACGTCCGTCTGTGTGTGTGTGTGTGTGTTTCTGTGTGTGTGTGTGTGTTTCTGTGTGTGTGTGTGTGTGTGTGTGTGTATGTTCTGTACAGCCTAAACGGTTGAAGCTAAAATTATGAATCTTTAAAATTATGATTTGCATATGCCTGGGGTGTGCACCACCTATTTTTGAAAAATATATTCAAAGCGGAAGTACCTGTTTACTCTAGTCATTTTTTGCAGTTTCTGCAATTTCTCAAAAATGGTTACAGTAACAGAAAAATTGTATGTACAAAAAGTAAAGGTATTTATATTCAGCACAACTCTTGTTTGATTTTTTTTCCAAAAAGGGTACTGGTTTCAAAATAAATTTCTGCTTATTATATATAATTTTACATAAATCGTACCATCAGCGCCCGTCAATTGTTTATCAAAATAGCCTTTCATAATTTGAAGTTTGACATTTAATATTTATTCAAAGAAATATATTTAGTGTAAAAGGAATCTAAAGGTTAGAACAAATATTATAAATTAGATAAATAATGATACTACGATATGGTTTAACCCAAATGCATATAAGAAAGTTCGGTGCATGACACTGCAGATGTTTTTCTCTCGGATATCCATAATTTATGTATTGATTCGGAACATTCTCCCAGCTTGGGTTACTAGATGATAATATATGATTGAAAACAATATCTATTATGCTTACAAATTATTCTACCCCTGCCCGCTTATCTTCGTTTGCATGTGAGCGAAATGTTTTACGCCTTCCGATGTACCTTATAAAGGATAATTTCGCTGAAGTGGTCTGAGTAGTTGTCCAGATGAAGTTCTAAGTCGTTCTAGCCGAACTTCACCATCTTTTCCAGGAAGAACTTTTTTTATACAAGCTAGGGTCCACGGTAAATGTATGTCGCTACCTACTAAAACAATTTCATTTACGAAGATTTTTCGACTAGCTAGATTTTTCTGTCTCTGATTGAGTTCACCAAAATACTGATTGCGAAATCATCGACTTAGATATTCGTTTAGTTTGTGACGATAGCGCGTTCTTCTATTTAGACTATTGGCATCGATTTCATCACTATCAGAGGTATCAATTACTGTAACATCTTGTAAATACATCGTTGGCGTTAATGGAGGTAAATCAGATGAATTTTCTGTAAAGTAAGTATGTGGCATTGAATTTAAAATGGATTCACAGTCACATAAAACTGTCATAAGTTCTTCATAGGTCAAAGAAGCTTTTCCAGGTACTTCACGAAGCGATTGTTTTAGAAGTCCTATTAATCGTTCCCACCATCCTCCCCACAACGCTGTAGTTGAAGGAATGAAGTTCCATATCATTTTTTGAGCTAAACAATAAATCGCTATTGTTGTCCAATTTCGTTTTTCAACCGCATTCGCAGCTCCAACAAAATTTGTTCCATTATCACTATAGATAGTAGATGCTCATCTTCGTTTTGCTATGAATCGACGCAGAGCTTGCAAAAAGGAATCAAAGGGTAGAGAACTTGCCAATCCTAAATTTACAGCACGATATACACGGCAAGTAAATACACATATCCAGCTTTTTGTCCATCTTTTAGAAAATCTGGTCCAGCTAAAGCAACACCAGTTATTTCAAATACAGCAGCATCACGAACGTGAGGTTCTGGTTATGCAATAGATACGGTTTCTAGTTTTTTCGCCATTTGCCGTTGACATATAAAGCATTTTGATTTTTTCGATTTAATTGTTCTCCTTCCACCAGGTATCCAATATTTCTCCCTTAAAATACATAAAAAAAACTCTGTACACCTGCATATCAAGATTGTTGATGTTTTCCCAGAATTAACCGCCATACTAGTGGATGAACTGCAGGTAGTAGCATCGGATGCCGAAAGTCTTCAACGCTTTTCCTCAAAGATATTTTAGTATTAAGTCGTTTGATTCCTTCTTCATCTTTAAAAGGTAAAAGTGCTATAATACGTTTGTCTTTCTCAGCAGTGAAGGATTCTTGTTGGACACAACGCACCAAACGTTTTTCTGCTTCATGTATTTCTTCAGCAGTTATTTTTCTAACCATTCGTGAAGTGCTTTGGTGGCAGTTGAAAATGAAACGGCTAATCGAACCTACCAAACGTAATATTTTATTGAAACGTGAAAAATATATATAGTACCATGGAATTTCCAACTTGTTACTTTTTTCATTTTTTCTTCGTCGTATGCAACAGCAATTGCACGACAAGGATTTTTCAAGCAGTGTGGTCTCTCCCATCATTTGACTGCAATAATTGTTTTCCTGAACAACCTCGAGATGGTAAGTCTGCTGGATTCCTATTTCCAGGAACATGACGCCATTTTCCTTGTGAAGTCAAACTTTTCATTTCTTGAACCCGATTACACACGATAATTCCCCATTCGTCTTCTCGACGAATACAAGAAATAACTGTACATCAAGACGAAGAATGGTAATTTTCCTTATGGGAGCTTCTCTAGATTTTGCCTGAATTAGCTGAACGTACACTCCACATTCCGAAACCACTCTAAAAATTATAACCGTTGCGTAAGCTTTTGAATTGCGTCACATAAAATATGGATTGCTTTCCTTAAAATGTCTTTTGTATCTTAATAAATAGATCTAGGAAGATGAGTTATCACTATGAACTTTAATTCTCCTTTTTAATTCAGTAATTGCATTTTTATATCTTCTTAGACTTCTGTATCTCATCCTTTTTTTATTCAAAAGTCTTTTGTAAAAGTAATTTGGGACACAATATTGTAGGACACAATGTTGTAGGGCACAATGTTGTAGGACACAATGTTGTAGGACACGCATATCCAATAGTGTCAAACACCTTGTTAGCAAAAGAAAGTATAGTTTTTTTTGTAACGACTACTATTTTGAAATCTTTTAAGCATTTAAAATAAATTTCTAATGTATCAGTTTCACGATCCCACATAACACCAAGAACTGGAAAGAGTTTAGTTTTTGTTAAATTTTTATTGAAAAGAGTATGCTACCATCCTCTGAGAACAAATTTGCCTTCGTTCATTACATTGATAGATTCCTGTATGAAATTTTGTAATTCTAATTCATTGTTTACACTAGTAACGCAATTATTAACATAGAAACCCACCTTTAATTTAAAAATTGTAGAATGAGAATACGCAATCACTTGCATAGAACAGTTTTCAAGAGCTTTCTGTAGATGATATTCTAGCAAAGCTCCCAATAGATATGGGCTGCAAGAGGCACCAAATTTAACACTAGAATGTCGAAAAACTTTAACGAAACTATCTTTATCGAGCCATAAAAATCGCAAAACATCTCGGTCAATTGTATAAAGACTAATTTTTAAGATTGCTTTTCTAATGTCCGCTACAATACCTATTTTATTCAGTCGAAAGCGTAACAATATAGATGGTATAAGTTCAATTAGATTCACACCATTTCTAAACATTGATTTTACGAAGGACGATTCTCTTCTTTTGCTGATGCAGCAAACACACGTCGAATCTTCCTGGTTGCAGATAATTTAACAACGTGCCGATGAGGTAGGTAATGTCCTTCTCTCGTCACTTCAGAATCAGGTACTTCTTCGGATAACCATTCATTGAAAACTTGATCATATGCTTCGAAGAATCTATCCATTTTTATTTTTTTAACAGGTTAATCCAATTTTCGCTGTGCCATTTTAAAATTACTGGACAAAGGAGCATGTCCAACTATCCATGGCATCTGTATCTGTAGCTATTATCTGATTTCAATTTTAAAATTTGAAGAAAGTTCTCTTTGACTGCATCTTTCTTTCCTGATTGGATTTTTGTTCACGATCTGTAATTATTACAACATCTAAACTCCACATGTCGGAATTGGTGACTTCTTTAGCCAAAAATGTAGAGACAGTCATAGTATAACTGTAAGTGATTCTGTTTCTTGGAATATTCCTTCCCAAATAGGTCTCTATAGCTACAAGTCTACGGTTAAGTACTCGCACGTGACCACTGCGAAGTTTACCTGAAAAATTAGTTCCAATTAAAACTTCAATAGGTCCATGTTGTCCATCACTATCATTTATGTTCGTCTCGTGATATTTTGTCATCCATGGACCATTAAAAACATCCGGTATATTGCTACAAATGCTAACTTGGTTCAAAACTTCGAATTGGCATTGATAGTTTCTGTCCAAACTACCAAGTTTTACTTGAAAACATGCATGTTCTGGTTCATCTGAGTGCACATCTCCGAGCAATGCATGTACAATTCTTTCTTTCTTTATTACTGGATATCCCAATTTCTTAGCAGTTTTCTTCAAAATGTTAGATCTTTGTGAACCATTATCGATAATTGCACGCACTTTTCTCTCGCAGGTTTCGTTATGAAGTCGAATCACCAATGTCTGAAGAAGAACTTCTTTGCTAGTATGACTAACAAGAACATTGCCTACTTCTTCAGAACTTATCTCTTCGTTGTTCATTATGCTTCTTTGTGTACGATCGTTTTTATCATTTAATTTTGGACCTATAAGCACCACATGTTTACTTCCACAAACGATACTTTGTAATGTAACTTTACATTTTGTCATTATATGGCCTATTGAAAGCAGCTTCTTTTACCACTTAAAACCTTACGCTTTTCATACAAAGTAATTTTTTGCGCCTTGAAACATTCCTAACTTGCATGTGACTCGTCACAAAACAAGCAATTGAAAACGGTATCTTTACAGTTTATAAATTTTGCTGCCGTCAGAAGATTGTATTCGGGATGATTTTTCTTTCTTTTGCTTCTGTGATACTCTTCACTAATTCCTGCAATAGCTAAAGAAATTTGTTCTTCACCCTCCACTTCAGCTTTCAAAAAAGACATAAGCCCAATTAACTGACTTTTGAGAGTTGAATCTCTACTGGATATGGATAGTTAATGCATTTCTTTGCTAAGTTCTTAGTAATTCTTCAGGTAAGCATGATTCTACAAGTAGATATAGCATGGCAGCCCATATATCAGTCGTAATTGCTAAACTATCTAAAGCTCTTAATTGAGATTCTATTTTATCATATAAAGTAGAAAGCCCAATTAGATTGGTACTATAACTATCTAAAGCTCTTAATTGAGATTCTATTTTATCATATAAAGTAGAAAGCCCAATTAGATTGGTACTATTTTGTGAAATGTGGAGTACTAATCTTAGCAACTCACGTATACTTCAATTAAAAGATCATAGCGACCAATGCGAGATTTTAAACTCTCGACAGCTTTGTCATAGTTTTCACATGTTGACGGAATGCTTTCGACGAATTCTCTTGCTCGAGAAATGACAATTGCCGCCTGAATCAAATACTGAAACTTATCTGCTTCCATTATGTCTGGATCATTATGAATCTTTTGGAACTGGCCCCGAAATGGTGACCAATCTTTTATATTTCTCCAGAATTTAATAATTTCAATCTCTGGCAGCTTTAATTTACGTTTATTACTAGTTTGACTAAGGTTTTCCTCACGACTAGCATTTTTCTTACAGAGTATGTTATTCGCCTTCATTTTTAGTCTAAAGTATTTACTTATATATTCATCACAACCTCTTCCTTGGAGTTTTCGCCGTCCAGAATCAGCACGAATATTTTTTCGTCACTTGTTCTCAAAGAATCCATTTTTTTCTCAAGACTTTAAAATATTGATTGGACCTCTGTTTGATCAATAGTTTGAGCTACTAGCACAGTCTCCAATTGCCTGTTTACTCTCGAAAAGCTAGCCCGGCATACAGAACGTACCTTTCTTGATTCAACCATAGTCAAGCATTTCGTATGTCTGTATTAACAGATTCGTTAGTATTTCAAGGTCCTGTCACGGTCGCCAAATGCTTATTGCAAACGAAATAAACTTCTCATCTAACATATTTACACGCAAGTTAAATTATACTCTTTATTTATCCAATATATTTATTTATCTTTCTTTAATTACTGTCAAGATAAAATGTCTGTGTCTGTGTCTGTGTCTGTGTCTGTGTCTGTGTCTGTGTCTGTGTCTGTGTCTGTGTCTGTGTCTGTGTCTGTGTCTGTGTCTGTGTCTGTGTCTGTGTCTGTGTCTGTGTCTGTGTCTGTGTCTGTGTCTGTGTCTGTGTCTGTGTCTGTGTCTGTGTCTGTGTCTGTGTCTGTGTCTGTGTCTGTGTCTGTGTCTGTGTCTGTGTCTGTGTCTGTGTCTGTGTCTGTGTCTGTGTCTGTGTCTGTGTCTGTGTCTGTGTCTGTGTCTGTGTCTGTGTCTGTGTCTGTGTCTGTGTCTGTGTCTGTGTCTGTGTCTGTGTCTGTGTCTGTGTCTGTGTCTGTGTCTGTGTCTGTGTCTGTGTCTGTGTCTGTGTCTGTGTCTGTGTCTGTGTCTGTGTCTGTGTCTGTGTCTGTGTCTGTGTCTGTGTCTGTGTCTGTGTCTGTGTCTGTGTCTGTGTCTGTGTCTGTGTCTGTGTCTGTGTCTGTGTCTGTGTCTGTGTCTGTGTCTGTGTCTGTGTCTGTGTCTGTGTCTGTGTCTGTGTCTGTGTCTGTGTCTGTGTCTGTGTCTGTGTCTGTGTCTGTGTCTGTGTCTGTGTCTGTGTCTGTGTCTGTGTCTGTGTCTGTGTCTGTGTCTGTGTCTGTGTCTGTGTCTGTGTCTGTGTCTGTGTCTGTGTCTGTGTCTGTGTCTGTGTCTGTGTCTGTGTCTGTGTCTGTGTCTGTGTCTGTGTCTGTGTCTGTGTCTGTGTCTGTGTCTGTGTCTGTGTCTGTGTCTGTGTCTGTGTCTGTGTCTGTGTCTGTGTCTGTGTCTGTGTCTGTGTCTGTGTCTGTGTCTGTGTCTGTGTCTGTGTCTGTGTCTGTGTCTGTGTCTGTGTCTGTGTCTGTGTCTGTGTCTGTGTCTGTGTCTGTGTCTGTGTCTGTGTCTGTGTCTGTGTCTGTGTCTGTGTCTGTGTCTGTGTCTGTGTCTGTGTCTGTGTCTGTGTCTGTGTCTGTGTCTGTGTCTGTGTCTGTGTCTGTGTCTGTGTCTGTGTCTGTGTCTGTGTCTGTGTCTGTGTCTGTGTCTGTGTCTGTGTCTGTGTCTGTGTCTGTGTCTGTGTCTGTGTCTGTGTCTGTGTCTGTGTCTGTGTCTGTGTCTGTGTCTGTGTCTGTGTCTGTGTCTGTGTCTGTGTCTGTGTCTGTGTCTGTGTCTGTGTCTGTGTCTGTGTCTGTGTCTGTGTCTGTGTCTGTGTCTGTGTCTGTGTCTGTGTCTGTGTCTGTGTCTGTGTCTGTGTCTGTGTCTGTGTCTGTGTCTGTGTCTGTGTCTGTGTCTGTGTCTGTGTCTGTGTCTGTGTCTGTGTCTGTGTCTGTGTCTGTGTCTGTGTCTGTGTCTGTGTCTGTGTCTGTGTCTGTGTCTGTGTCTGTGTCTGTGTCTGTGTCTGTGTCTGTGTCTGTGTCTGTGTCTTTTTTAATACTATTTACTTTTCCTGACAAAAATTTTAATATTTAAATAAAAGGTTACAGAGCAAGAGATTACAAGTCGAAGTTTAATTCTTGGGTGAGAAACATCAGAGAATAACATTATTTTAGTTAACAAATTTTGTACAGATATTCTTATCAACTTTAAGTAACATCTAAAATTAACATTGATGGACAATTGCATGAATGTTTATAAGTCAATTCAAAGGTCAAAGAATATTCCATTAATATAATGTAATCTTAAACAACAAAAATATAAATATATAACATAAATTTAAAAGTCTTATTGTTAGTGTTACAACGACATTTATTGTCAATTTCATTTGATTGACATTTAGTTATCTATTTTTCCAACTTTAACATGTTAGTCCAATGCGAATAAATGGCATTCGTTGATCCATTAGACGGGTACGTTGTCAATTTGTCGGGGATCGGGCCAATTCAGCAAATCTGTCGTATCTGGCATGGCTATTCCTACTGTTACAACACAGTCTTTGCTTGGCTTGGCGTTATGGGCCTTCTCACGAAACATTCACACATACGAGAGCGGGTCAATAAGTGCGTTACTTTCTGAAAGAGACACAGGTTTTTTGACAAAAAATCAATTTATTTTTCTACATAGTCTTCTTTGAGCGCTATACACTTCATCCGGAGAATAGGGTGGATGAGGGAACAATTCATAGCCCAATTCATGAAATGTCGCCATGCATTGTCTTGCAGGAAAAAAATTTCTTTCTTGGCCAAATGAGGTCGGTTTTTCTTCAAATCGTCATTGAATCGGTCCAATAAGGTGGCATAATATTCGTCATTGATTGTTCTTCCTTTTTGAAGGTAATCAATGTGGATTATACCGCGTGCATCCCAAAAAACGGTCGCCATGACTTTATTGGCTGACGAACCCACCTTGGCCTTCTTCGGCGCCTATTCACCCGAAAAAACCCACTGTTTTGACTGCTGTTTGGTCTCTGGTGTGTTGTGGTGAATTCATGTTTCGTCCGCGGTTACGAAACGGCGCAAAAACTTATCCATATTGCGGTTGAACAACGCTAAACACTCCTTCGAAGTTGTCACACGATTGCGTTTGTGGACGATTGTGAGCAAACGCGGCACCGTCGTCTGCTTTTCATAACTGACAAAAACAAACTGAATGACATGGCTTGATCAAAATTTGACAGGAATCAACTGATAGATGCTTAGATGCTTGTGAACAGGAGACGTGTTGCCCTTCCTGTTAAGAGGCGGGATATTCAACTAGTCACGGACTTATTGACCAGCCCTCGTAAATAACATACCCATATCCTTGTCGCTATCCTGACACCAATTCCGAACATGCAAAGTGCATATTGGCAAATAAATATTTTATTCCTACAAATGAGAATGCTAAATGTGTGCTTTGGAGCTGCACTCACCACAACAATATGCTGCGTTTGCCATTCTCAAAAAGCAATAAGTAACGTGATCATATATGCCTGCACCTACCATACTTACCTGACCAGGAATACGTTGATAGTCAATAAATTGTTTTCGCGAATACAATATGTTTGTAAGTATTGTATAAATGGCATAAATAAAATCTAAATTCCAGTATCTGGCTGACTATTAGTATTTCGTATTGTTGCCATGCAAATACTATAATTTACATTAATTATAATAGTCAGAATGCGTATCACCCTTTTTAATCTCTTATACTCATTAAAAGTAAGTATTGTGATCATGAAAAAATTCGATCTCGAGATTTTAACGGAAATATACGTTTTGACCTTCCCTGAATCAATTCCGACTATTTTTGGAATGACGTCTGTCTGTGTATGTGTGTATGCCTGTGTGTGTATATGCGCTCTACAGCCTAAACGGCTAAAGGTAAAATTATGAAACTTGATATTTATCGTAACTATTATAAGTTAATAATAGTTACTATAAATATCACTAAACTTTTTGCCTTTAATGGTAGACATGTATTAGACTGATCTGTATGTTAAAAATACTTAAATATTGTAGATTCCACACTTTGAACGTTTACAGAACTACTGCTATGCATTTGAATTTCATATCTAAATTGTCAATTTCTTCATTTTTTTACAATGTGCTTGGACTAATTTTACATAACTATACGGTACGCAATTATATATCTTATACAATACAAAATTATATTCTTTTAACATAATGTTTAAAATGTTTTATCACATTGTATAAAATGTATATCTTAATAAAATATTAATACTGAAGAATAACTTAAGCAGTATAAAAAGTAACGGATACTGCTGGGATCGAGCCCGCGACCATCGCCACCAAAATATTAATAGCTCTGATGAAGGTCAGAATCTTCGACCGAAACATTAGCGAAATTTGGTAAATTTTATATATCTGATATTTTTGGTTTAAGTTTGAAATTTTTTTTCGAAAAGAGTATCTGTTCCATATAATAGCTATTGAATATTCTGCTTATTATATATATTTTCCCAAAAATCGTATCATCTGCTCCTGTCAATTTCTTTTCACAAAAACAAAATATACCTAAACAATTTAAATGTGTTCCAAAGGTAAGAAAAAATATTATAAATTATTTAATTAATGAAACTACGATGTAGTTAAACCCAAATGCGGTGAAAGACACCGCAGATGTTTTTATAATGTTGTAATGTATGTTTTATAAATAATAAACACAGGTTCTCCATGGCTGACAACGCTTTCGGGCAGGTCTTGCATTGCTGTATCCAATGCATAGAATTTGGGAAAGCTAATTTGAGTATAAATATGCTTTATATACTCAATAGTTAATTTAAACAAAATAGCAATCTGACTAACAATAACATAGAGTTCAACAAATTTTTTTGTATTTTGTTTTAATTAAATGCGGATTCAGTCAGTTGTTTAGCATTGTCTCCTGCAATTTCATTAAATTAGAAGCATGAAGCAAACAAGTTACGATATTATATACAAATGACTAGAGAAGCACCTAGGATTCTTTTCATATTGAATTTGCAAAAATAGCGTGCTTTAAAAATTAATATCGAAATCGCCAAAATATCTCCCTAGAATTGCTAATTACAATATCCTTGCGTTATTAATATACCACTTGTTGCGAAATGAAGTCCAAAAGAAAACAAATGCCGAAGAAATTGAGCTGTGGCGTATTTGCGCTTGCTTAGGACAGTGGGAGGCATCGTGCTTTATTCTAATTTCTGGCTCTTTTATTGTTTTCCGGAGCATAAAACTTGGGCATATTATTTTCAAGATACCAAAGTTTCTTCTTTTTAGGGTTACTCCTAAAAGCATGATATATCTCACAGAAATTTTTGTTAAAAAAATCTGCAGTGTCATCCACCGAACTTTCTTATACGCATATGTGTTAAACCATTTCATTATTTATCTAATTTATAAAATTTGTTCTAACCTTTAGATTGCTTTTACACTAAATATATTTCTTTGAATAAATATTAAATGTGAAACTTCAAATTATGAAATGTTGTTAAACAATTGACAGGCGCAGATGATACGATTTATGTAAAAATTTATATCATAATGTACCAATGATGGGGCTACAATTTTCTGTCCCATTCACGATCACCAGTTCACGGGAGTAACGAGCTCAGACGACATGGACCGAAGGGGTTGTTTAAAAGGACTCAACTTAATTAAATATTGTTTATTACAAGTCTGGGTTAGGGTCACTCAACTAGATACACGTAGATATAAAGGTTAATACAAACACAAATAAAATGATGCAAAACGAAAAGGTGAAATACAAATTAGACAAAAGCACAAAATGATAAAAGTATAAACGGCTAGTACCAGTTGTACGGCTAAACAAAAATATAGCTAGCGAGACATAGAAATTATAACTTACATAGCATGTTTCTTGTAACTATCCTTTTAGTGTGGAACAATTAATTCGACCTCTAACACTTTTAAACTCTTACGATTAATACACAATAATGTTCAACTCATCGGCTCTAAGTCTCAAAACTCACTGTCTTTTCACCCCCAAGAACCCATCTTTTTACTCAGAGGCTACTTATCCCTACAACAGATTCTTACATAAAAATCAATCCTTGACTATTGGCTTAACTATGACTCTGGCCTTCGCATCTGACGACCCTATTGGTGGAGACCCTCAGTCTTAACGGGGTGACACTTAAGTTAGAACGGGGCGTAGACTGTACGCTCTTATAACAACTTTTGTAAAAAGGAAATAACTTTACGATTAATAATGAATTTAACAACAATTGGAATATTACTAATTAAATTGAATTTAACTTACGAGAGCGGTCAAAGTCGAAAGTCAACTTAATACTAATTACAAAAAAAAAAAAAACTTAAATTCCTAATATTCGTAATCACTAATGTCCTTAACTACAAATGTACTTAAATTACGAATATACTTAAATTAAGAATGCACTTGCCCTGTTATTAAGCATCATATTTCCTGGTGTCGCTTGGGTGTTCTAGGTTGTTTGTTTAGATCTTTGATAAATGTGTCGTCGTTCCGATACATGAGGGAATGCAGTTAACTTTGTTCCCACGATGGAAAGTATACCTTCCCTCATCTGGATACTATTTAGGTTGTGGCGAACTGCGAATTCGCCTAAATATATCCCGCTGATATGACCCGTAAGAGAAAGATCCCACGATTTCTTGACACCGTTAATCACTACAAATCAACCCTCTAATGTCCACACATGTGTAATTTTTAAACATTTTCCCACGCACGACTCACACTGTTCTTGGAAGTACAGCTTCTCAGAATTAGCACTGTCACAATAAGCAGAAATTTATTTTGCAACCAGTATACTTTTTGGAAAAAAAATTCCAACAAAAGTTGTGCTAAATATAAATACCTTTAATTTTTGTTCATACAATTTTTCTGTATCTGTAACCATTTTTGAGTAATTGCAGATACTGCAAAAAATGTTTAGTGTAAACAAGCACTTCCGCTTTGAATATTTTTTTCAAAAACAAAAGTTGCACACCCCAGGCTTATTCAAATCTTAAGTTTAAAGTTTCATAATTTTAGCTTCAACCGTTTAGGCTGTAGAGAACATGCACAAACACACACACACACACACACACACACACACACACACACACAGACACACACACACATACACAAACACGCACGCGCGCGCGCGCGCACACACACACACACAGACGGACTTCATTCCAAAAATAGTCGGAATAGATTCAGGGAAGGTCAAAACGTATATTTCCGTTAAAATCTCGCGATCGAAATTTTTCATGATAACAATACTTACTTATACTGCGTATAAGATAGGAAAAATCATTAAATTATTGTGCATTTCTATGCCTAATATATATTTATCACATCAAAAACCTTGATATATCTCTCACCATATGAATTTATAAACATATATTCGAATAACTTTATGACATCATAACTGACAAATCTGTGCAAGAAATCAAAATATTTATTGATACATCTGGCATGTGTGAGGCTTTCTTATAGGAATATTTGTTAGATCGTTAGAATCAAACCAATTTTGAAACTCGGTGAGTCTTTTTGATTTTTCATAGAGAACCATGGACAGACATAGTTGAGACGATAAATGTAAAATAAGTAATATATGAACAATTTTTGTTTGCCATTTCTTTAGGTCTTCAAATAAAAATTACGCGAAATATTAATATCTCTTATTTTTAATCTATCAATATTTTCTTTAAGTACTTCCTTATCTGAGTTACGATAGAGAATGTGAAACTTGACTAGGGTAAACATGCACTTCCGCTTGGAATATTCTTTTCAAAAATAAGAGGTTTTCATGCCAGGTATATACAAATCTTATGTTTAAAGTTCCTTAGTTTTATCTTCAACACGCAGACACACAGCCACACACACATTCACGGTCAAAAGATATATCACCTGTAAAATTTCGAGGTCAAATTTTTTCATGCTTATAAGAAAGCAAAAAACTTTAGTTCATAAAACCTAGGGAACAGTAGTTTTTATAATGGAATACGTAGCTGGATTGAAACGTTTACCTATGCTTTTTGTTTTACTTTGCTGGACAACAATAAATACACTTTACACTATGATAAATCTATAGTATCATATGTAAACATACTAGCAGAGTAGAATGTAAGAGAAATAGACTCATTGTCAGATAAAGCACAGAAAAGTATTTCGCCACGATGCCTAGGCTGGCGGCGACTTCAGCAACGTTGGTCGTGGCAACGGTAGTATTATGGTGGAAAGCAAATATTTGCTATTATGAAATGACGCATTCTGGGTGAGCATTACATTTCCTAATTATACAGATGCTGAAAATAATACGGTTAATATCATTTTTTGTAAGATCACTTATTCGTGTTTCCTACTGTCGTATCCAGATTGTCAATGTGTCGTGATTTAAAATTCATTCTTGTAGTGGTCAGAAAATCCGAATATATTTAATGATTTAATGTTCCGACCTATAACCTGCCAAGATTTGCATTTTCTCTCGCTTTTCTTGTAGGACTGTAAAATCTCTCCGATATTTGCCGTTATTCTTAAAATAAAAATAATGTTTATTTAATATTCGGGAGACGAATGGTTTACTGCCTGGAGTACATCGATGCACTGATATAATAAACAAGGAGACGAACCGAATTATAGGGAACAAATTCGGCAGCAATACGAAATATTTAACAGAAATATAGATTGACACTGACCGAAAATGAATGAGAATGCAATAAACTACATATAACGCACCAACCGCAACGCAATATCAATCAAATAACAAGAGAAACCAGCTACCGCATCAAAAGAATCAATAAACAGATGCACAAAGCAATACGTAAATGCAAAAAACAGTTATAATCAAGAAGACCAAAAACGTATCGCAAGTGGAACAAGAAAAAAAGAAATCGATTTAAATGTTTGTTTTTGCCTAGTATGCTGGTGTTGCAAAGGCTATCAATATACGTACAAAGACAGGAAGAAGCTAACTATGCTTTAACGTTGAAGCAGCCAATACTTTATTCCGATAAATCAGCAATGAAAGCATTCGACGAGAAAGCGCGAAGATGCAACGGTATAGGAAGATAAACTAGTGGATTGCCTAGTCAGAAGATATCTAGCGGACCGCAGGCAGCTTTGAGCGAAGGCTGTGATTGCCTGTCCTCTGTCACCCGGATGACGGCTGTTGAGTGGGCACCTTAGTAGCCAGTACTCGGCTAAACGTCATTCGCGCTATCTGTTTCTTTTTTATCTACTTTTATATTGGGGTTGTCTCAATTTACTTGCTGTCATGGCTGTTAAACATAGAATCACGACCAAATCACGGCTCATCGTAACCGATCGTGCGGTTTAGCATTGAATGGTCGACGGCCACAAAAAATTCTTTGTGACAAGCGACGTGATATGCACTGCAACGTTTTAACCTAGATTATTTTTCTGGCAGAGTACGTAAGCTTCGTCAACGGATCTCAAGTATAGCACAAAGACAGAAATTGAAGATAGTTAAAATAATTCCAATAGAACAGCAAAATAAGTATGTGGTATCAAATATTATAGAAACCAGTAAATATTACCTATAACTACATCCTTTTTTTTTTCTTTTCCTATAAATATTCATTAATTTATAGAATATATATCAGAATATTTACCAGGGTGAGATTAATTGCTTGAAAAAAGAATGAACAAGTGAAATATAAGAGCATGTATAAAGAATTTAAATGACGCGAATGATGTATGTAGAGACACATTTGAAATGAGATATATATATATATATATATATATATATATATATATATATATATATATATATATATATATATATATCTATATATATAAATATATATATATATATATATATATATATATATATATATAATATATATATATATATATATATATATATATATATATATATATATATATACATATATATATATATATATATATATATATATATATATATATATATATATATATATATATATATATATATATATATATATATATATATAAATATATATATATATATATATATATATATATATATATATATATATATATATATATATATATATATATATATATATATATATATATATATATATATATATATATATAATATATATATATATATATATAAATATATATATAAATATATATATATATATATATATATATATATATATATATATATATATATATATATATATATATATATATATATATATATATATATATATATATATGTATATATATATATATATATATATATATATATATATATATATATATATATATATATATATATAATATTTATAATATTTTATTGCTTTTTTTCTTTTCCACTATAATAATAACATTTTAATTTTTTTGTTTTGTTTTTTTGTTCAACAATTTACAGGCACAGTTTTTTGTGAAAATAATATTCAAAAACATCTGCAGTGTCTAGCACCTAACTTTCTTATACGAATTTGGGTTAAGCCACATCGTAGTTTCATTATTTTTCTTTTTACTTTCTTATACGCAGTATAAGTAAGTATTGTAATCATGAAAAATTTCGATGTCGAGATTTTAACGGAAATATACGTTTTGACCTTTCCTAAATCGATTCCAACTAATTCTGGAATGACGTTCGTCTGTGTGTGTGCGTGTATGCGTGTGTGCGTGTGTGCGTGTGTGTGTCTGTGTGTGTGTGATTGTGTGTGTGTGTGTGTGTGTTTGTGTCTGTGTGTGTGTGTGTGTTTCTGTATGTGAGCGCTCTACA
Source organism: Nebria brevicollis (assembly GCA_944738965.1). NCBI lineage: Eukaryota > Metazoa > Arthropoda > Insecta > Coleoptera > Carabidae > Nebria > Nebria brevicollis. Next base: position 52,152 of record CALYJB010000114.1, read on the forward strand.
GCCCAAACGGCTAAAGGGAAAATTATGAAATTTTAAACGTCAGAATTGTATGTGCCTGTTACGAATACTTTTTATTTTTGAAAACCATATTCCGACCGGAAGTGCATGTTTACTTTAGCCATTTTTTGAATTTTCTGCAATAACTCAAAAATGGTTACAGAAACAGATAAATTTCGTGAACAAAAATTAAAGGTATTTATATTTAGCACAACTTTTGTTCGAATCTTTTTTCCAAAAAAGGACTGGTTTCAAAATAAATTTCTGCTTATTATATATATTTTTACATAAATCGTATCATTTGCGCCTGTCAATTGTTTATCAAAATAGACATTTAATACTTATTCTAAGAAATATATTTAGTGTAACAGCGATCTAAAGGTTAGGACAAATATTATAAATTAGAAAAATAATGTAACTACGATGAGGCTTAACACATATGCGTATAAAAAAGTTCGGTGTATGATACTGGAGATGTTTTTTAATATTTGTTCTGACGTTTTGATCGCTTTTACACTAAATATATTTCTTAGAATAAATATAAAATGGTAAAACACAAATTATTTAGGTGTATTTTGTTAAACAATTAGCAGGCTATGATGATACGATTTATGTATAAGTAAATATAATAAGAAGAAAATAAAAAAACCATCATTTTGAAACCAGTACTCATTTCGTTAAAAAATGTCAAACAAAAGTTGTGCGAAATATAAATCCCTTTAAATTTTGTCCATAACATTTTTCTGTAACCATTTTTGAGTTGCAGAATCTGAAAAAAAAGGATAGAGTAAACAGGCATTACCGCTTTAAATATTTTTTTTAAATAAGAGTTGCACAGTCCGGGCATACGCAAATCTCACAAACACACACACAGACATACACTTACATATACACACAGACGGATGTCATTCCAAAAATAGTCGGAATCGATTCAGGGATGGTCGAAACGTTCATTTCCGTTAAAATCTCGAGATCGAATTTTTCATTATTACTATACTTACTTATACTGCCCATAAGAAAGTGAAAACCAATTTCAATATCAATTTTCATGCTACCGGTCCCGTTTTTGAAAAAATTTCAAATACATTTTGTACAAAATATTAATATCTATATAATCTATTCGAACTGATTTTTCTTTAAGTTCAACTGTTATCGAGATCATGCAAAAATCGCAAAAAATGACTAGGGTAAAAATGCGTTATCAATTTGACTGTTGGTTTCAAAAATATGTGGTTTCCTTGCCAGGTATATACTAATCCTAAATTTATAGTTTAATAATTTTACATATAACCGTTTAGTTTATATAGCGCTGAAATACACACACAGACACACACACACACACACACACACACACACACACACACACACACACAAACACATACAGTCAAACGCACAAACACACATAGACATACGTCATTCCAAAAAGAGTCGGAACCGAATATGAAAACTTCAAACCGTGTATTTTCGTTAAAATCTTGAGATCGAAATTGTTCATGACTATAACACTTACTTAAACTCCGTATAAGAAAGTCAAAATTTATCAAATTTATAAAATATCTATTGTCCGACAAAATTTTACATGGTTGAACAATTTCTTAACTGGATAATTTTAACTTACTTTTTGGATGTTCTAACGCTAAATTCTATTACTATGAAGTTCGTACTTGGAATTATTACCATTAGAAATTTTACAAACTGGCCGATTTATGAGTCTTCTATTTTGTATGGGGTAGTAACTGGGTGCAATCGGTTTTTCTTTATTTGACAAATAAAGTAATCTAGAATATCTTGTTGTAGCAGGATAGGTGCAAGCCGAAGTTGATTGTGTATAATATTTTTAAAATAAACGAAAGTGTATTAGTGAATATTTTACAGCAGCTCAATGTACAAGAAGACAAACAGAAGAGAAATACGATCATCGTGTGACAATGGGTATGTGACACGGGTGCTATCTCCCTCGCTGGCCCCGAGACTCTACGCGATATAAATATACACGAATCGTTGGCAGGGATTGGGGTGCACATGCAGATGCATACTTGGAGAAAATGGAACTATATGCAAAACGCGGTATGATGGTCGCGCACAGTAGTTGTGATGACACAGTTATCCGACAGATGAGATAAAATGGGAAATGTTGATGACAATGTACAAAGCGGGGCAAAAGGAAGAGATATTCGTCGGTTGCCGTTTACTTCAGACGCTTTTCATATCAAGTCCGCCACACTTTTGGTAAACAATACCCTATTTAATTGCTTTTACACTCGCTTGCACTCTTTTGCCAAAACATACCCTGCGTTGCCATGGAGACATTCCGATCTCTCTCTCGTTGGCAATCAAGCGTTACTGTAAATACAATGGTATACTACAGAGTAGCATTTCGTAGCATGGTGTCGATTGGTGAAGTAATAAGGTGGCCTTTGGATAAACAGTCTGAAAAAATAAAGTAAAGAACAGCGCGCTGCACTAATCGAAGCTATACTATTTAGGATATTTATAAGCAATCTTTCATGGTATACATGTATTAATAATCCAAATTATCAAATTCAAAAGTAGTTTTGACATTTTTACTTTTTTATACGCAGTATAAGTAAGTATTGTAATCATGATAAATTTCGAACTCGAGCTTTTAACGGAAATATACGTTTTGACCTTCCCTGAATCGATTCCGACTATTTTTGGAATGACGTCCATCTGTGTGTGTGTGTGTGTGTGTGTGTGTGTGTGTGTGCGCGCGCGCGCGCGTGTGTGACTGTGTGTGTGTGTATGTGAGCGCTCTTCAGCCCAAACGGCTAAAGGGAAAATTATGAAATTTTAAACTTAATATTTGTATGTGCCTGGCACGAAAAACTTTTATTTTTGAAAACTATATTCCGACCGGAAATGCATGTTTACTCTTGTCATTTTTTGCAGTTTCTGCAATTACTCAAAAACGGTTACAGTTACTGAAGAATTGTTACAGTAAAAATTGTAGATATCAGCATTTTGTACAACTTTTATTTGAAACTTTTTTTCTCAAACGGTTCCAGAAACAAGAAATTGGCTCTTGAAATTTCTTCATATTACATTTAATTTTACATAAATCGTATCATCTGCGCCTGTCAATTGTTTATCAAAAAAAACAAAACGGATTTAAATAGTTTGACATTTAATATTTATTCAAAGAAATATATTTAGCGCAAAAGTGTTCCAAAGGTCAGAACAAATATTATAAATTAGAAAAATAATGAAACTACGATGTGGTTTAACCCATATGCGTATAAGAAAGTTCGGTGCATGACACTGCAGATGTTTTATGTGGGATACGTTTTAATTTGTAAACAAAAACTAAATAATCGAAACATCGTTCTATATTTAACGAATTCACGTTAAGGTACATGCTAAGAATAATTTTTAGCAGTTGAAAAAGTAACGGATACGGCAGGGATCGAACCCGCGACCATCGGTTACCTTAACGTGAATTCGTTAAATATAGTAACAATATAATTTCTATTTCATGTACTGTGCGGTATTTCCGTACCTAGTAGCCTACGTTACAATTATTCGTTGTCAATATCACTGTGTGAAGTCTTCGAACGTATTTGTTAACACTTGGCATTTGAAGCAGTTGAAAAAGTGACGGTTGTGGTCAGTGGATGCGTAGCTGAATTGGTTAGAGCGATCGGCGCGAAACCGATGGTCGCGGGTTCGATCCCTGCCGTATCCGTTACTTTTTCAACTGCTAAAAATTATTCTTAGCATGTACCTTAACGTGAATTCGTTAAATATAGTAACAATATAATTTCTATCGTTCTATATAATAATCACACCAACAATAAAAACATAAAGCATGGCAAAAGTATTTATATTATTTTAATAGAAATATGTTTCGAAATGTTGATATTAGATGAGTGGATATAATATTTAAATATCTGCAGTGGCTTGCACTGAACTTTCTTATATGCATTTTGGTTAGATCATTTCACATTTATATTATTTTTATAAATAATAATATTTTACTTTCCTTTCGAATCCCTTTGCAATAAATATATTTCTTAGAATAAATTTTAAATGTCAAACTACAAATTTCATATGTTTTTTTTTGTTTATCTGTTAAACAATTGACAGGCAGAGTTGATACGATTTTTGTGAAAATAAATAAAATAAGCACTTTGCAGGCATATACAAATCTTTAATGTTTCATATTTTTACCTTAAACCTTTTTGGCATATACACACATACATGCGGACATCATGCCAAAAATAGGCGCAATCGATTCACGGAAGATCAATTATATTCGTTATAATCTCAAGATCGAAATTTTTCGTGATTACAATACTTGTACTGCGTAAAAGAAAGTAAAAATACGACACATAGGTACAGCACGTAAAATACGTAATTTTGATAACTCAAAACGTTTTATTGATATTTGTTCTAGAGGTGCATCTAGTCACATAACAGAAAGTACATATGAGTAATTATTAAGAGGGTAGTGCACTCTGGCAGCATGAAAAATAGGTGTTTTTCGTGATTATTTTTAGGGTAAATAACTACCTATGGTAAAAATAAAATTCATAGCTTTAATGCTTAAAACCTGAACTTTAAAAATTATTTTTTTCATTATGATCGGTTTATTCCTCTTGTCGCTATTCCAGGTGCATCCTGACACTTCCATCTGATCGGCGGGCAGGATAGAGGTTGCACTATTTAAGATATAACAAAACAATTTTTTTCTGATATTGCAAGATATATTTTCCGTCAGCGTACGTATAATTTTATTAATTTTTTTGATAAATAAAAAAAAGGCGACTTTTTGAAGAAGGTAGTTTGTTTTTTGACTCAAAAAAATGGATAAAAGCTTGCACCAATAATCTATTTTATAACATTTCAAAAACCGGATACGTACGCTGGTAAATATAAAAATTAAGAATTCAAAAATTTAAACGCCATCAACACCGTCAACTGACAACTTGGAAAACATAAATTTGATGCAGCACGCTCAATATTGTTGCTACGCAACACATGACGGCTCACCGCCATTAGTTCACTGGATATACCGAATAAGATCATTCTTACTAGAGAACTATACGTAATTCAACAAAATTGATAGGTGTAGGAATTGGAAATGTTGGCCTTTAATGACCGCACCTAGGATACGGTTGTGCTTGAACAATTTCTCCATATGCCGATACTAAAATTTTAGTTATTCTCAGAGAGTCAAAAAATTATGTTTAGACTCGCGACCGGAAAAGATCAATTTTTAAAACGTCAAATCTGCATGCGACAATGGTGGATCGTGATGGAAACCTTTACAAAAAGCTATTACGTCAAGGAGGCTGGGACATGTTTTCTTTTCATATCCATCAAGACCTGGTACAAGAAAGTAGCCCATCGATACATAAAGTACGTCAAGGACATTTTGCAGAAGAACAACAAAAATATATACAAGACGAAAGAGATGTCATTAGCTCGGTCAATGTTATAATCGACGAGAGTGAAGAAGAAAAAAGGCACAGACGTCAAGTTAGCCTTTAAGGACAACGTACCTCTATCAGAAGTGTTACTAAAGTAAACAGTATTGGAGGTCGTTAGGTCTCACGTCAAAAACATAACGGGCGGCTTAAAATGCGGTTGGTAGCTCACTGGTTTGATCAGGAAGAGAGACTGGATAATTATATATTGACATTCAGTCGGGTAGCGTAACACTCCTCTATTCTCCTGATCTTGAACAACACTGCTTCACCGAAATTGAAATTGGTACCACTCGATGTCACCACCGCTTTTCTCTATGAAAATCTTGAAGATGAGCCATGAATGTTCCAGCCGGAAAGAATCGAGGACGAAACTGACAGGGTTTCGATACTTAAGAAAGTAGTGGAATGAAAAAATATGAACCTTCGTAGAAATTATTGGACTTTAGAACACGGAAGACGATCCATGTGTATTCCAGAGAAATTTATTGTTGTAATTGTTCATCGAGGACGACCTTATTACTGAAAGAGATGAGTAGGAGAACCACAACCTTCTGATAGAGATGGGGAAATGATTTGAAATGACTTTTAATAACCAAGCAAAAAGAAATTCTTATATTTGGGCATGGAGATAAAGACTAAGTCACTAGGCATCTCAAGCCAAATAGGTTAAAAAAATCTTAAATCGTTTTAGGGGCTCCACATGCAATTCAATCCCAACTACATTGAAAGAGCAGTAGTCACCAAAGAGTAGATAGAAGTCAATGACAAGTCTGCGCTAGCTATTACTCCCTATTTCGAAACTATAGAAATCCTGCTCTATTTGCCCACAACATCGCGCCCGGACATGTGATACGTATTCAAATTATTAATTCGTAACTGAAATCGACCAACGATGAGTCACTGAAGGATGGTGAAAAGAGAACTAATGCACCTGAACCACGGATTCAAACACTATTGGTTTATACGTACACTGATTATGCAAGGAAAGCCGTAACTGAACCTTAAATGAGGAGATTACCTTTGGTCTGGTATTTACAAAAGCAACGTCTTATTGTTACGTAAACAGCGGACGCCGAGTACTGATCAGCCGCAACTTAAATCGACGACGTCAGTTAGATCAAGAGGATTATTCTTGAACTGAGTATCATAAAAAAAAATCAGCTGATTAAACTCATCTTCGACAGCCAACACTCAATCCATATGTTGCGAAATGCTCATGACGGAAAAACAACGAAGATTAAAATGCATTTTACACCCAAATTTATTCATGAACTCATTGGCAAAACTATCATTCTCGTATATGTGCAAAACTCGAAAAAATAAACTGACATCCTGACAAAGCAACTCAATCGCAAAATTTTTGAAATAGCTTTGTAGTAAAATAATAAAGGAGGAGTGTTAAATTTAATAATGGTTCACTACTTGTAACACATGTATTTTTCCTATAAATCGGTTAGTACTATTTCCATTTGAAAAGCCCAGTTATCTCTGTCACCTTCACAACAAGAAGCCTTGAAATTCGTCGGCCAGCCAAAATGATATGCACGGAAACTCATACATATCCTTTGCATTCGACTGAAACTTTACAACGGAAAAGCTAACAAAAGTGCTATATTGTCAGAAACGTGTATGCGAAACATCGCTGAACCTTAAGGTCTGCAGACCTACAGGTCTCCAACCTCGTTTTATATTTACTATTATTGTCATTATTTTCATTCATCTAAATTTATTTTTTTGTCTCGCTTGCATGTCCTCTTTTGTTGTAAATTCCTCAATATATAATTTTCCCATTAAAACATATTGTGTTCATTCAACGGCCAAACGTCCGCAAATTTCTATCTTATCTTATTAATCCTTCTATCGTTACATAATTTTTTTGCATCATTCAAATTCTTTATCCATGATGTTGTATTTTCTCTCAATCATATTTATCCAGTTGTGCCAGAACAGGCCGCGCCCTCTTACATTATTCATCTCGCCCACGTAAATCAGTCTAGTTTATCTATGAATCCACAATACTTTTAATATGGCCCATACCTTCACATTTGACTCTGGCTTATTCTAAAGTTATCATATTTTACGATATCACACTGTACATGCACTCACGAATGACGCTAC
>CALYJB010000115.1:0-17500 GCA_944738965.1 Nebria brevicollis
CCGACGAGGACATCCAGCGATAGCGTGAACCATCCGACCCAGAGCCTCATAGCAAGTAAGTTCCGTGGGAGGCCAAGGCACGGGACCGAGTTTGGATTCGCGCAAGATTCACGAAAGCACAGTGGCACACACGCATGTACGCGGTCGACAGACCGTGGACAGGTATGACGTATACAATCGTTTCACTAGTCTGCACCTCGCCCAGGCCCGGCACGTTAGCCGAAACCCACTTCGCTTACCCGCCCGACACGCCCCGCACCCCAGAGCCAATCCTTATCCCGAAGTTACGGATCCAATTTGCCGACTTCCCTTACCTACATTATTCTATCGACTAGAGGCTCTTAACCTTGGAGACCTGCTGCGGATATGGGTACGAACCGGCGCGACACCTCCACGTGGCCCTCTCCTGGATTTTCAAGGTCCGAGGGGACAATCCGGACACCGCCGCAACTGCGGTGCTCTTCGCGTTCCAAACCCTATCTCCCTGCTAGAGGATTCCAGGGAACTCGAACGCTCAAACAGAAAAGAAAACTCTTCCCGGATCTCCCGACGGCGTCTCCAGGTCATTTTGGGTTACCCCGACGAACTCTCTTGCGAGGGCCCGAATTTTTAACGGTTCCGCTGCCGGGTTCCGGAATAGGAACCGGATTCCCTTTCGCCCGATGGGTGTGATACCAACAAAAATAAAAAATTCTTTTATATACAGAAAAAGAAGTGTGTGTGTGTATGAGATACATCATATATGATCGAATCTTATACTAGATGAAAACACATCATCACGAAAATAAACTACACATCAAACATTATCCACTTTCCATCTCGCCGCAAATACACACACATGTAACTTATGTTATGGTGTTGACAGGACGACAGAGAGATATATGTATATTTTATATATTATACACGATATACAAACATTATATACCACATACTATGCGCACAAACAACAACTACAACTTCAACTAGCACTATCTAGGAGGTTGTTGTTGATGATGATATATCTATATAGAGGAGACACACACAGTGTTTCATATATATGTCACATAATGATGTATATAAAAATGTATACCTCTTTTTGTAAATATATTTTTATATATTCAAATTTTTCCTCACCATAACAGCACCTATATACAGAGTGATATGTGCGTACCGACAGATAGACGAGATATATATAGAAAAGTGATGTATTGTGATAATACGTTGATACTCACCACACGAACACATATCGCAGCAAACTAACTTACATACATACATACATAGCAGCACAAACATCCACACACACACATAATCATCACATCAATCACAATCAAGGTTAATGCATTCTTTAGATGATTTGTATGGGGATGTGTATTGTGTTGCTGCTGCTGTTCTTGTTGTTGTTGTTGTGCGAGGGATGTGTAAGAGCAGCGCGTGCGTTATTTTCTATATGCAATGAATGTATATATATATCAAATATTATAAAAATGTATATATGTATTTTTATGTATCTCTTTCTCAACACTCATCAATTTCGTATTTGTATATATAGTGTTTTTTCTATATAGCATTTGATTGAAACACACCAACATCAACATCGGATTTCTCCTAGGGCTTAGGATCGACTGACTCGTGTGCAACAGCTGTTCACACGAAACCCTTCTCCACGTCAGTCCTCCAGGGTCTCGCTGGAGTATTTGCTACTACCACCAAGATCTGCACCGACGGCGGCTCCAGATGGGCTCACGCCCAATCCTTCTGCGCTCACCGCCGCGACCATCCTACTCATCGTGACATAACGGTGCTCGACCACGCGTACGCAGTTAACAAAACATCCGAATTGCCACGACGGTAGAGTATAAGCATGACACTTTAGCGCCATCCATTTTTTCAGGGCTAGTAACTTCGGCAGGTGAGTTGTTACACACTCCTTGGCGGATTCCGACTTCCATGGCCACCGTCCTGCTGTCTTAAGTTACCAACGCCTTTCATGGTATCCCATAAGTGTCAATTTTGGCGCTTTAACTCTACGTTTGGTTCATCCCACAGCGCCAGTTCTGCTTACCAAAAGTGGCCCACTTGGCATTCATTGATCCGATCTCCGGCTTCATGCGTTAAGCAAGCCGGAGATCTCACCCATTTAAAGTTTGAGAATAGGTTGAGGCCGTTTCGACCCCAATGCCTCTAATCATTCGCTTTACCGGATGAGACTCATTCACAATTTTGTGTTATTCAATCGAATGCCAGCTATCCTGAGGGAAACTTCGGATGGAACCAGCTACTAGATGGTTCGATGAGTCTATCGCCGCTATACCAAGTTCTTACGATCGATTTGCACGTCAGAATCGCTACGGACTTCCATCAGGGTTTCCCCTGACTTCATCCTGACCTGGCATAGGTCACCATCTTTCGGGTCCCAGCGTGTACGCTCTAGATCCGCCCCAACTCGCAATGAGTGTGAGGGACGGTCCGGGAGTGCGAGGCTTCACCGACAATTGGGAAGCCCATCTTCCCTTAGTTTATGTAAAAATTATAAACTTTTACTTTCATTTCGCCTTTAGGTTTAGTTTGTGTATCTGACCCAATGACTCGCGTACATGCTAGACTCCTTGGTCCGTGTTTCAAGACGGGTCCTGAAAGTACCCAAAGCTCAGACGTCGCCGACGGGTGACGCGGGATCGGTTACATAGCCCATGCGACCAACAGTAATGCGAGTGCGGAATCGGCACCAGTCCAATTTCCACGGTCTACACAGAGTTTACTTGTCACAGGGTGTGAAAACGCTCCGCTACAAAAGAGCAGCGACCCACCACCTGACGGTTTCTACCATCGAGTCACCTGCCGGGATACCGCTAAGGTCTGTGCGACAACAGGCACGCTACTGCGAATAAACTCAGCAAACGGTGTTGCCGTACAGGCTGTCCTTATAGCGCGGATACCATAGACAAGTGCCCAATGGGTCGCGACGCATCTACTAGGATAGAAATGCACACCTCCTGCAGTAAACAGCACTGATAACGGGGCGTCCAGCACTACAACGGCGCGAACCGAGGCAGCACGAAGACGTCCCATGTAAAACGTTACCAGTGTGCTACCACAGGCGAGGTGATTGAATCTCTCCCTTCGAATAGTTCGGGTTTCTCAGGTTTACCCCTGAACGGTTTCACGTACTATTGAACTCTCTCTTCAAAGTTCTTTTCAACTTTCCCTCACGGTACTTGTTCGCTATCGGTCTCGTGGTTATATTTAGCCTTAGATGGAGTTTACCACCCACTTAGAGCTGCACTCTCAAGCAACCCGACTCTAAGGAGAAACCCACCCGGACGTGGTAACGGTCACTACGGGCCTGGCACCCTCTATGGGTGTGTGGCCCCGTTCAAGAAGGACTTGGACACGTTACACACTTACCGCGTTAACTGGGCTCTCCTAAACACCACATTGCCCTGTAGCCGTTTCCGACTACGGGCTTCGGTGCTGGGCTTTTCCCTGTTCGCTCGCCGCTACTAAGGGAATCCTTGTTAGTTTCTTTTCCTCCGCTTAGTAATATGCTTAAATTCAGCGGGTAGTCACACCTGCTCTGAGGTCGCATAAATAAATATAGATATAGATATATATTAATATATTTCTATTATATATTATTAAAAACTTTCACGATATATGCTATATCGTTATCAGAGAATACAAGTTGCACATACACACAGAACACGTATTACGTTTCCTGCACTCATAATGTACAAAAACCATTATAAACACACACATCGTAATCAACAGGCAGGTCCGAGAGACAATATGTGCAATATGTGTAGTTGTTGGTTTCGTAACACTCGGCCTCTTTGACATTTTTTTGGTGTATAACATACACACACACACACACACAAAATAAAAAAACACTCATATAGAAAAAGATATCTCAATTGACACCACCTCTACGTCTCAAGTAGACGACCCAAACTCACACCAGTCGTCACCATAAATTCTCTAACCACGGCATATATCACACATCATAACCAAATAGCCAATACAGTTTATGTAGAATATAACTATAGACGTATTATGAAGGAGTGGTGGTGATCTACACCACCATCACCAACATGACTGCACGAACAAATTTGCTATATAGTGTATATTGGAATATCTCAAGTGGCCGTCACATTTGTAGTTTACATAGATTTTCAGTGTATTAGAATCATCATCCGCATGCAGCATACAATAACGATACACGGTGTTTTTGACGTAAGTTACGGACAGAGTATAGTGAGAACATGAACAACGTCAGGTCACTTACACTCTACATCATCGCAAACAGTGTATATAGTTAGGTAAAGAGAGTGATCGCGTGTAAAAGGTCTTGATCGGTATAGGGGGCAACTACAACAGCAACAACATTTTTCGTATATATTTCCCCACATACAAATATACTACACAAACTGCCTCAGAATTGTATTGTATAACGGAGAGTGTGACAAATGTTAGATATATAATTAAGTGAACATACACAACAACACAACAACACATATATATATGTATAATGTGTGATTTTGTAAACTGATCTGTGCTATATAGTTCAAAGCAAACACTGTGCGCTTAAATGTTGAACGTAACAATTTGTATGAGTAGGGACGCTTGGTCTTTGCTTGAACGACCACTGGAATCGTGTAAGTGTGCACAAGTATACGTACGAGTAGTAGTAAACTTGTTTAATTGCACAAATACAGAGACACTGGGACACGTCCAGACCGATTGTATACTCTTGTTACTTAACACACACACAGTGAGTGACAGTGAACACACAGTTTTAACATTCACAACACAATATAGTACTATATAATATATATTTATATATAGTGTGTGTTTGCGTGCAGAGATTCCCTCTAATAACTAACATTGCACTAGCATCTCCTCAATAAACTCCCACAGCGTATTGATAGTAATATACTTTATATAGATATGTGGGTGTGTATAGAAATATAAAAACATTGGAGTGATGATGTTGCCACAAGTTCCTATAACCCTGCCATACAAGAGACTTCTAAATTTGAACACTCACTTACAGAACAACTGTTCTCATAATGATAATAATGATATTATTATGTATATTATGTGATAATGTAAAGACGGACGAGCGCTACCCACTCTGGTCACACTCTGGCCGCACAGCATTAATACGTAAAGACACACTAAAATGTGTGTAAAGTTATACGAGTATGCGATGTTTAATATATAAATGTGATAATAATACGACTATGCGTTCTCTAGCGTTTGTGCCGTTGACTTGAGACCGATATATACACACAAAATTGTATTGGCATATACGGCTTGGTTTCTTTCTTTCTATATAGTTATTTATAATAGCTATAAATATGATATAAAGTGTAGTATAGAGAGTAAAATATTATGGTTTCTAGTGGTGTGTAGGACGACACACACGAGACGACAGTGATGTCGATATCTATGATTTTTCTATAATATTAGAGTGAATTTATATATGTATGTATTAATGTATATATATATGCTAGTACCATGACAGAAGAGGCTTCTCTTTGTGAAACTACTGACAACAACAACAGCAGCAGCAGCACACTGACTACTACGGTGTTGTCGGATTGTGTTTTGGTCTATTATGTACGAGTACAAGTCACACGCGTGTGTGTATGTGTTTGAGTATCTTAATAACACATATACGCTACCGGTTAGGTTTGCGACGAACTGTATCAACATATAACACATCAGATGCCCGCGCGTCTATAGCGCTTGACAAGTGAGTGGTGTTTTACTACTCAGTCGCCGCTCACCTTCTATTTAAGGAACCGGGCTGGGTTTGGTATATTAAACTGTATACATGTTTAAAAAAGTCCCAGTCCACAGAGTGTTCTCTGTATATCTAAATATATTCCAATATATTGAATATTGATAATAAATAAAATAATACACATATTCACTACGGGGACTCCTCTGTCACACAGAGTAGAGTACAGACTATGAAATGGTGGTGTGTTGTGTTTTGTAGGTGTGTGTGTGTGTGTATATTGTACGTCTGCGAGTGCAAAATCACAGACGCACACACATCATCTACAACATCAACCGGCAAACACACAAACATCAACCAGCCACACGCACAGACGGCAGAACAATTTTATACATCAGAATAACCCCAACGCCGGATACCCAACATCGCCTGACATCTATTACACAGCAACACATAACCACCGGTGTGTGTGTGTGTGCGCCGTGAATCTGCTCGCGTTGTCTGTATACTCGAACTACTGTGTGTTGTGTGTGTGCGCATGTGTGTGTACTGTTGTTTAATCAAGTACATGTTAGAGACAGAGTGTTTTCCTCTGTCTAAATTTAGTAGCAATGATTGAACGCGAAAAAACAGCAACAGCAGCAACAGCAACAGCAGCAGCAGCAACAGAAGCAACAGCAGAGACAGCAGAAACACACACACACACTAGTGGTGGCAGCGGTGTATACTGAAGACCGGCAGTCTGGTAATTGTAATACGACCCTCAGCCAGGCGTAGTCCAGGAACAGTATCCGAGGACCGCAATATGCGTTCGAAATGTCGATGTTCATGTGTCCTGCAGTTCACAAGTTGACGCGCATTTAGCTGCGTTCTTCATCGACCCACGAGCCGAGTGATCCACCGTTCAGGGTTATATTTGTTAGGATTATAATAATATTCATTCATTTTCCGCCACACACAATTCTTTATTGATCATCATCATCAACAGCATAATAATAATAATAATAAAAAATTTTTGTATAATAATGGTCACCACACACAGACACATATTATATGTGTCACCGATCAGACACTAACCACTCACCACTGCCCCCCCCAATTGTAAATGTGTAAGGCCGAGTCAAAACCTTACACACACATTATATTCATATATATGTATATATATATAGCAAATGGCTATCGTCCACTGGTGCGACGATTGAGTGACTAGCCGTCGTCGGTGACTTATTCTTGCGTGTTGCGTGTGAGTGTGTTGTTACAAATAACTAGTCCCTACTAGCGCAAACTGGCCTGTGTGTACTGCATTATCACCGCACGTCTCTCTATCTGCTGTGCGAGTCAATGTGTGTCTTTTCTCACCACTTAAATTTAATGATGTACAGAGGAGACCGTGTCCCTCCTCTGCTAGTGGTAGAAAAGACATCACCACAACAGTATTTTATAAATATGTAGAGACCGTCACAGCGATGGGTCAGACAGACACACAAAACTAGTCGTCGCACAATAAGTGTAATTGTCGATGCAACAAACAGCAACATCAGCGTCAACAACAGCAACAAGAATAATTTTTGATAATTTCCGGGGGTTTCTTTTAATAGATGTGTGAGTGTGGATGTACGAGGGGGTAACATACACAACATCACCTAACACTCAGTGCTATATAACGGTTATCCCTATATGTTTATATACGTTATTGGCCAATGAGTGGTGATACACACAAACATCACACGTATATACCTCACATACAACACATACAACCTACCAACACTGTTGGACACTTTCACAAGCAATTACCCCGTGACTCGGTGTTAGGCTCTGTTTACTGGTGCATACACAGATTCAAACCTAACAATCACAAACCGCGGTGCGCATACACGTTTCCATGTCATATCGCGAGAGGCTTCTGTGTTGTGCGTAGTGAGGTGTGTGAGAAAGTTTGTGTATATCGATTTGTCTCATTATCGTTGTACGACATCTCGTCCTCTTCCAAACCACACACCCATACCATACTATACCATACGATATACCATACATAACCACAACACAAATCTAAATATATATGTACATTTTACATTTCTCAACATACACAGTCAGCACACACAGCTCGTGTGTTTGTCAGTCAGTGTAGATCGATATAATATATATATGATGTGTGCGTTATGTATATAATGTATATATTATAAATGCTAAGTATGTTGATGGATAATATAGAGAAGATAAGAGTAACGTGAGATGAAGCCACCATCATCATCATCATCATCATCATCTTCAGTGCCACCAATATTATACACATATAAAAATGTATATTATAAAATATCACATTTTCACTCTGTCCCCCTGTTTACGAAATTTTATTATGTGGACTGTTTAGGATCAAGTGTCCGGTCGTTACAGAGAGTGTATATGGTGTTGCCCGTGCACATTTCTCAATTTTTATTTATATATTTGTTTCTTTCTTTAGAGACACAGTAATGATCCTTCCGCAGGTTCACCTACGGAAACCTTGTTACGACTTTTACTTCCTCTAAATGATCAAGTTCGGTCATCTTCCCAGCGACATCGGCAAATGTCGAAACGCCGGCCGAGTACCAGTCCGAAGACCTCACTAAATCATTCAATCGGTAGTAGCGACGGGCGGTGTGTACAAAGGGCAGGGACTTAATCAACACGAGTTTATGACTCGCGCTTACTGGGAATTCCTCGTTCATGGGGAATAATTGCAATCCCCAATCCCTAGCACGAAGGAGGTTCAGCGGGTTACCCGGACCATTCGGCCAGGGAAGACACGCTGATTCCTTCAGTGTAGCGCGCGTGCGGCCCAGAACATCTAAGGGCATCACAGACCTGTTATTGCTCAATCTCATACGGCTATAAGCCGTTTGTCCCTCTAAGAAGATTAAAATGTACGCCGGTAGTAAAAACCACAACATTCCGCCCGCACGAAGCCGCAAAATGCTCGCACAGTGTATGAACACCGATTGAAACACCGACGAACAAACGTACGGTTAGTACGGAAGATGTGAGCCTTCGAGATACCGGTAGAGTACGCCTATTTAGCAGGCTAGAGTCTCGTTCGTTATCGGAATTAACCAGACAAATCGCTCTACCAACTAAGAACGACCATGCACCACCACCCACCGAATCAAGAAAGAGCTATCAATCTGTCAATCCTTCCGGTGTCCGGGCCTGGTGAGGTTCCCCGTGTTGAGTCAAATTAAGCCGCAGGCTCCACTCCTTGTGGTGCCCTTCCGTCAATTCCTTTAAGTTTCAGCTTTGCAACCATACTTCCCCCGGAACCCAAAAGCTTTGGTTTCCCGGAAGCTGCCCGTCGAGTCATCGGAGGAACATCGACGGATCGCTAGCTGGCATCGTTTATGGTCAGAACTAGGGCGGTATCTGATCGCCTTCGAACCTCTGACTTTCGTTCTTGATTAATGAAAACATTTTTGGCAAATGCTTTCGCTTCTGTCCGTCTTGCGACGATCCAAGAATTTCACCTCTAACGTCGCAATACGAATGCCCCCATCCGTCCCTATTAATCATTACCTCGGGGTTCCGAAAACCAACAAAATAGAACCGAGGTCCTGTTCCATTATTCCATGCACATAGTATTCAGGCGAAATTTTAGCCTGCTTTGAGCACTCTAATTTGTTCAAAGTAAACGTGCCGGCCCGCCTCGACACTCAATTAAGAGCACCGCGACAGGATTTAAAAAAGTCGGAAGGATCACCGAGCACCCGGGAATTCTGTACGCGCGTTATGCACGCACAGACCCCAGACAATACTGAGCGATTGGTCTTCCACCGGCAGGACGTCCCGTGAGACGTGCCAGTTAGCACCGCGGGCGGTGAACCGACAGCACGGGACACAGATTCAACTACGAGCTTTTTAACCGCAACAACTTTAATATACGCTATTGGAGCTGGAATTACCGCGGCTGCTGGCACCAGACTTGCCCTCCAATTGGTCCTTGTTAAAGGATTTAAAGTGTACTCATTCCGATTACGGGGCCTCGGATGAGTCCCGTATCGTTATTTTTCGTCACTACCTCCCCGTGCCGGGAGTGGGTAATTTGCGCGCCTGCTGCCTTCCTTGGATGTGGTAGCCGTTTCTCAGGCTCCCTCTCCGGAATCGAACCCTGATTCCCCGTTACCCGTTACAACCATGGTAGGCGCAGAACCTACCATCGACAGTTGATAAGGCAGACATTTGAAAGATGCGTCGCCGGTGCAAGACCGTACGATCAGCATAAAGTTATTCAGAGTCACCAAATAGGGCGACGAACAGACAGCAGTGCCTGCCCGCCGATTGGTTTTGATCTAATAAAAGCACTCCTTCCATCTCTGGTCGGAGCTCTGTTTGCGTGTATTAGCTCTAGAATTACCACAGTTATCCAAGTAAATGTGTGTACGATCTAAGGAACCATAACTGATTTAATGAGCCTTTCGCGGTTTCACCTTATTTTGGCTTGTACTGAGACATGCATGGCTTAATCTTTGAGACAAGCATATGACTACTGGCAGGATCAACCAGGGAGTTTGTCACAATCACATATAAAAATTGCATAAATTTTTTTGGAAATGTGTTTGTTTTTTTTTATATATATATATATATATATATATATATATATAAATATATACGAGAGACACCGGTATCGAAAATTTACTTTCTGGCATACCGGGCTACGTAAAATTTTTCATATAAAATTTCTATATAAATATATATCTACACACTTTTATTACGTGTTTGTTGTAGACAGAGCCCACACAGGTCCCAATCATCACATCATACACACTATAAAAACCAACCACACAGGTTCGACACACACTCACACACACAAACACAACACCCAGTAGTGAGTGTATGGGGTGTGTGGTGTCTAGATATATATATTTACTATATTTCGATTTTATTAATATTATTTGAGAGTTCAAATAATCTCTTCCGTACTCGTCGCTAGATTTAAAGCGCCAGTGTTTCAGAGAATTATCGTGTATCGTGTATATATCTTTAATATATGTATTATATTAACATACAAGAGGATCGAACGTCTCTCGTTCTAGCGTCGTGTTATTATTTTACTATATAGTGTCCAACTACTCTGGTCGGGGTTACTGACTGACAAACGCGCGTGAATCGACAGTGCTATTGCGCCCTGTCTACATTATTATAAACGTCACGAACGCTTGCCACGTTAACCGTTGCAGAGAGATGTATATATATATAGTAGTAGTAGGAAACACAGTGAGCCGCAAGACACGATAGTGTCGATCGTAATCTGTTAGTATATTATTAAAGATACTATTCTCGCTCGGAACGTAGAGAGTCATTGCATAGTAACCGTATGTTTCAGAGAACATAGTCGGGCTAATTTTTTATTATATCTTTAACTGCATTTAGTAGAGGTTTACGTAGTCAGAACGTTTCCCCGCAGTTATGCTGTATACCAACGCCTACTCCAAGCACACAAAAGTGTACTCAGAGCACCATATGTTTTTAGAGTTGCCACGGGCGTCCGATATGGGTCGTGGCAACAATTTTTATATATATATATATATATATATATATATATATATATATATATATCCAAGTTAAAAACCGTACAGTATGCTTCACACAGAAGCCATACGAACAAACGGAAATAATTTTTATATATACATAATTTCTCTAGACAAAGTTTTTTCTGAGAGCCATTGCATGGTAAAAACCGTATAGTATGTTTCACACAGAACCCATACATAACAAACGGATATGAAAATTATATCTTTAACTGCATTTAGTGGAGGTTTACGTTGGTCAGAACGTTTCCCCGCAGTTATGCAGTATACCAACGCCTACTCCAAGCACACAACGTGTGTCTCTGAGTGTAAGGGAGTGCAACACACACAGTATTTTTTTCCCTACACACATAAGCAAACACGCTACTGTACTCAGAGCACCAATAGTTTTTAGAGTTGCCACGGGCGTCCGATATCGGTCGAGGCCACAATTTTTTATATAATACTATCATCGCGTACTCTTTGTACAATCATCTTATAACAATTCAGTAGTGTACGGTAACACTCACACAACAAATAAGAGGAACGATGTCTCGTTCTAGCGTCGTGTTATTTACTATAGTATAAGTCTTACTGGTCAGGTTTTTATTGGCAAACACAAGTGAGTCGACAGTGCTAGTGCGCCCTAGTCTACATTATTGTAAATGTCACAAACATTTGCCGCTTTTACCGTTGCAGAGATGTATATACATATATATATGTAAGATAAACACAGTGAGCCGCAAGAGACGATAGATCGATCGTAATCTGGTAGTATGGTGTACACGACAACGACTGTGTTATTTCGCCACCTATATTCCCCCAACATTTATTGAGGTCTCTACACACTTGCATGTGCCTATCGTTCAATCCCTTTATTAATAGACGTGTGAGAGAGCCTCGCGTACTTTTTTGTACAATCAATTCTTATAACAATTCAGTAGTGTACGGTAACACTCACACAACAAATAAGAGGAACGATGTCTCGTTCTAGCGTCGTGTTATTTACTATAGTATAAGTCTTACTGGTCAGGTTTTTATTGGCAAACACAAGTGAGTCGACAGTGCTAGTGCGCCCTAGTCTACATTATTGTAAATGTCACAAACATTTGCCGCTTTTACCGTTGCAGAGATGTATATACATATATATATGTAAGATAAACACAGTGAGCCGCAAGAGACGATAGATCGATCGTAATCTGGTAGTATGGTGTACACGACAACGACTGTGTTATTTCGCCACCTATATTCCCCCAACATTTATTGAGGTCTCTACACACTTGCATGTGCCTATCGTTCAATCCCTTTATTAATAGACGTGTGAGAGAGCCTCGCGTACTTTTTTGTACAATCAATTCTTATAACAATTCAGTAGTGTACGGTAACACTCACACAACAAATAAGAGGAACGATGTCTCGTTCTAGCGTCGTGTTATTTACTATAGTATAAGTCTTACTGGTCAGGTTTTTATTGGCAAACACAAGTGAGTCGACAGTGCTAGTGCGCCCTAGTCTACATTATTGTAAATGTCACAAACATTTGCCGCTTTTACCGTTGCAGAGATGTATATACATATATATATGTAAGATAAACACAGTGAGCCGCAAGAGACGATAGATCGATCGTAATCTGGTAGTATGGTGTACACGACAACGACTGTGTTATTTCGCCACCTATATTCCCCCAACATTTATTGAGGTCTCTACACACTTGCATGTGTCTATCGTTCAATCCCTTTATTAATAGACGTGTGAGAGAGCCTCGCGTACTTTTTTGTACAATCAATCCTTATAAAAATTCAGTAGTGTACGGTAACACTCACACAACAAATAAGTGGAACGATGTCTCGTTCTAGCGTCGTGTTATTTACTATAGTATAAGTCTTACTGGTCAGGTTTTTATTGGCAAACACAAGTGAGTCGACAGTGCTAGTGCGCCCTAGTCTACATTATTGTAAATGTCACAAACATTTGCCGCTTTTACCGTTGCAGAGATGTATATACATATATATGTAAGATAAACACAGTGAGCCGCAAGAGACGATAGATCGATCGTTATCTGGTAGTATGGTGTACACGACAACGACTGAGATTTTCAACACTTCTCCTAGTCACACATAGTAAGTATGTCGATGCAACAAACAGCAACATCAGCGTCAACAACAGCAACAAGAATAGACCCACCATCAGCACGTTCTTGTGTGTTGCGTGTGAGTGTGTTGTTACACATTACTAGTGCCCAGTACCCAGCATAGCATTTCGCGTGCTCGTAACGATTACCCAATGTCCACACAGGAAAATTATAATTATCGTTCAAACAGATCATGGCACGGCCTACAGTTCACTATTGAACTTTAAAATTATTTACTAGTGCCCTTTGGGCAAACTTGTAAATTTCACTTTTTCTTGATAATTTTGATATATTGTGCGAAAAAAAAAAAAAAATTTTCCACTCAGAATTATTCAAGCCATACCCGACAAGCGATCAGAGGGAGAGATGGTCGCTTGCCCGAACCAAAACGGATACGACATGGGTCAATTGTGCGTACTTAGAGTCATGAATGATTCAAAATATCTCACAAAATGCCTGTATCTCGAGTTTTAATGTCCGTAGACAATATCTGACAGCATATTTAAATTCCTCTTTCAAAATCAGAAAAATGAATTTTTCTGATTTTGCTCTCCTAAAGTCATTTTGGTACCCTTGACAGACCTAATTTGAAAAAAGTCCGAGTGCGATTTTGTTGGCCGGCAGCGACGGTGCACTTTCCGCCATCTTTAAATGGGCTGCGTGGTCCCGAAAAACGACCTTTTTGAAAAAGTGCGATCGGTGAAAGTAGACGTTTTTTCCAGTACCAAAGATATTTTACCTAATTTTTTTTATTTTAATCTAAATCAATGGGTGTCCTTTACGTTGTATTAAAAAAGAATTTATTTATTTTAAAAAAAATTTTCGAAAAACTTAGAAAAAATTTTTGTTTCAAACCAATCACACATCAATCGGTGAAAGTACGATTGGTGAAAGTGGATTTATTTCAAACTTCCAAGGGTATTTTACCTAATTTTTTTTGCATTACTCACTTAACCTTATACTCCTTTAGGGCATTAGTAAAAAAAATTTAATAATTTCCAAAAAAAAAATTTCAACACTTTGAAATATTTTACTTTCATCAGTTGAACATCAATCGGTGAAAGTACGATTGGTGAAAGTGGATTTATTTCAAACTTCCAAGGGTATATTACCTAGATTTTTTTACATTTCTCACTTAATCTAAACCTTCTTTAGAGTATTAGAAAAACAAACATAATAATTTCCAAAAAAAAATTTTCAACACTTTGAAATATTTTACTTTCATCAGTTGAACATCAATCGGTGAAAGTACGATTGGTGAAAGTGGATTTATTTCAAACTTCCAAGGGTATTTTACCTAGATTTTTTTACATTTCTCACTTAATCTAAAACTTCTATAGAGTATTAGAAAAACAAACATAATAATTTCCAAAAAAAAATTTTCAACACTTTGAAATATTTTACTTTCATCAGTTGAACATCAATTGGTGAAAGTGGATTTATTTCAAACTTCCAAGGGTATTTTACCTAATTTTTTTTACATTTCTCACTTAATCTAAACCTTCTTTAGAGTATTAGAAAAACAAATTAATAATTTCCAAAAAAAATTTTTTCAACACTTTGAAATATTTTACTTTCATCAGTTGAACATCAATCGGTGAAAGTGGATTTATTTCAAACTTCCAAGGGTATTTTACCTAATTTTTTTTACATTTCTCACTTAATCTTAACCTTCTTTAGAGTATTAGAAAAACAAACATAATAATTTCCAAAATAAATTTTTCAACACTTTGAAATATTTTACTTTCATCAGTTGAACATCAATTGGTGAAAGTGGATTTATTTCAAACTTCCAAGGGTATATTACCTAATTTTTTTTACATTTCTCACTTAATCTAAACCTTCTTTAGAGTATTAGAAAAACAAACATAATAATTTCCAAAATAAATTTTTCAACACTTTGAAATATTTTACTTTCATCAGTTGAACATCAATTGGTGAAAGTGGATTTATTTCAAACTTCCAAGGGTATATTACCTAATTTTTTTTACATTTCTCACTTAATCTTAACCTTCTTTAGAGTATTAGAAAACAAATTAATAATTTCCAAAAAAAAAAATTTTCAACACTTTGAAATATTTTACTTTCATCAGTTGAACATCAATTGGTGAAAGTGGATTTATTTCAAACTTCCAAGGGTATTTTACCTAGATTTTTTTACATTTCTCACTTAATCTAAAACTTCTATAGAGTATTAGAAAAACAAACATAATAATTTCCAAAAAAAAAATTTCAACACTTTGAAATATTTTACTTTCATCAGTTGAACATCAATTGGTGAAAGTGGATTTATTTCAAACTTCCAAGGGTATATTACCTAATTTTTTTTACATTTCTCACTTAATCTAAACCTTCTTTAGAGTATTAGAAAAACAAACATAATAATTTCCAAAAAAAAATTTTCAACACTTTGAAATATTTTACTTTCATCAGTTGAACATCAATTGGTGAAAGTGGATTTATTTCAAACTTCCAAGGGTATTTTACCTAATTTTTTTTACATTTCTCACTTAATCTTAACCTTCTTTAGAGTATTAGAAAACAAATTAATAATTTCCAAAAAAAAAAATTTTCAACACTTTGAAATATTTTACTTTCATCAGTTGAACATCAATTGGTGAAAGTGGATTTATTTCAAACTTCCAAGGGTATTTTACCTAATTTTTTTTACATTTCTCACTTAATCTAAACCTTCTTTAGAGTATTAGAAAAACAAACATAATAATTTCCAAAAAAAAATTTTCAACACTTTGAAATATTTTACTTTCATCAGTTGAACATCAATTGGTGAAAGTGGATTTATTTCAAACTTCCAAGGGTATTTTACCTAATTTTTTTTACATTTCTCACTTAATCTAAACCTTCTTTAGAGTATTAGAAAAACAAATTAATAATTTCCAAAAAAAATTTTTTCAACACTTTGAAATATTTTACTTTCATCAGTTGAACATCAATCGGTGAAAGTGGATTTATTTCAAACTTCCAAGGGTATATTACCTAATTTTTTTTACATTTCTCACTTAATCTTAACCTTCTTTAGAGTATTAGAAAACAAATTAATAATTTCCAAAAAAAAAAAATTTCAACACTTTGAAATATTTTACTTTCATCAGTTGAACATCAATTGGTGAAAGTGGATTTATTTCAAACTTCCAAGGGTATTTTACCTAATTTTTTTTACATTTCTCACTTAATCTTAACCTTCTTTAGAGTATTAGAAAACAAATTAATAATTTCCAAAAAAAAAAATTTTCAACACTTTGAAATATTTTACTTTCATCAGTTGAACATCAATTGGTGAAAGTGGATTTATTTCAAACTTCCAAGGGTATATTACTTAATTTTTTTTACATTTCTCACTTAATCTAAACCTTCTTTAGAGTATTAGAAAAACAAACATAATAATTTCCAAAATAAATTTTTCAACACTTTGAAATATTTTACTTTCATCAGTTGAACATCAATCGGTGAAAGTGGATTTATTTCAAACTTCCAAGGGTATATTACCTAATTTTTTTTACATTTCTCACTTAATCTTAACCTTTTTTAGAGTATTAGAAAACAAATTAATAATTTCCAAAAAAAAAAATTTTCAACACTTTGAAATATTTTACTTTCATCAGTTGAACATCAATTGGTGAAAGTGGATTTATTTCAAACTTCCAAGGGTATTTTACCTAATTTTTTTTACATTTCTCACTTAATCTAAACCTTCTTTAGAGTATTAGAAAAACAAACATAATAATTTCCAAAAAAAAATTTTCAACACTTTGAAATATTTTACTTTCATCAGTTGAACATCAATTGGTGAAAGTGGATTTATTTCAAACTTCCAAGGGTATATTACTTAATTTTTTTTACATTTCTCACTTAATCTAAACCTTCTTTAGAGTATTAGAAAAACAAACATAATAATTTCCAAAATAAATTTTTCAACACTTTGAAATATTTTACTTTCATCAGTTGAACATCAAACGGTGAAAGTTGATTTATTTCAAACTTCCAAGGGTATTTTAACTAATTTTTCTTGCATTTCTCAGTTAACCTAAGTATCTGCTAGGGGTTTAAGAAGGAAACGTTTTATAATATCAAAAATAATAATTTTCATCA
>CALYJB010000115.1:25000-27322 GCA_944738965.1 Nebria brevicollis
GGCTCTCCTAAACACCACATTGCCCTGTAGCCGTTTCCGACTACGGGCTTCGGTGCTGGGCTTTTCCCTGTTCGCTCGCCGCTACTAAGGGAATCCTTGTTAGTTTCTTTTCCTCCGCTTAGTAATATGCTTAAATTCAGCGGGTAGTCACACCTGCTCTGAGGTCGCATAAATAAATATAGATATAGATATATATTAATATATTTCTATTATATATTATTAAAAACTTTCACGATATATGCTATATCGTTATCAGAGAATACAAGTTGCACATACACACAGAACACGTATTACGTTTCCTGCACTCATAATGTACAAAAACCATTATAAACACACACATCGTAATCAACAGGCAGGTCCGAGAGACAATATGTGCAATATGTGTAGTTGTTGGTTTCGTAACACTCGGCCTCTTTGACATTTTTTTGGTGTATAACATACACACACACACACACACAAAATAAAAAAACACTCATATAGAAAAAGATATCTCAATTGACACCACCTCTACGTCTCAAGTAGACGACCCAAACTCACACCAGTCGTCACCATAAATTCTCTAACCACGGCATATATCACACATCATAACCAAATAGCCAATACAGTTTATGTAGAATATAACTATAGACGTATTATGAAGGAGTGGTGGTGATCTACACCACCATCACCAACATGACTGCACGAACAAATTTGCTATATAGTGTATATTGGAATATCTCAAGTGGCCGTCACATTTGTAGTTTACATAGATTTTCAGTGTATTAGAATCATCATCCGCATGCAGCATACAATAACGATACACGGTGTTTTTGACGTAAGTTACGGACAGAGTATAGTGAGAACATGAACAACGTCAGGTCACTTACACTCTACATCATCGCAAACAGTGTATATAGTTAGGTAAAGAGAGTGATCGCGTGTAAAAGGTCTTGATCGGTATAGGGGGCAACTACAACAGCAACAACATTTTTCGTATATATTTCCCCACATACAAATATACTACACAAACTGCCTCAGAATTGTATTGTATAACGGAGAGTGTGACAAATGTTAGATATATAATTAAGTGAACATACACAACAACACAACAACACATATATATATGTATAATGTGTGATTTTGTAAACTGATCTGTGCTATATAGTTCAAAGCAAACACTGTGCGCTTAAATGTTGAACGTAACAATTTGTATGAGTAGGGACGCTTGGTCTTTGCTTGAACGACCACTGGAATCGTGTAAGTGTGCACAAGTATACGTACGAGTAGTAGTAAACTTGTTTAATTGCACAAATACAGAGACACTGGGACACGTCCAGACCGATTGTATACTCTTGTTACTTAACACACACACAGTGAGTGACAGTGAACACACAGTTTTAACATTCACAACACAATATAGTAATATATAATATATATTTATATATAGTGTGTGTTTGCGTGCAGAGATTCCCTCTAATAACTAACATTGCACTAGCATCTCCTCAATAAACTCCCACAGCGTATTGATAGTAATATACTTTATATAGATATGTGGGTGTGTATAGAAATATAAAAACATTGGAGTGATGATGTTGCCACAAGTTCCTATAACCCTGCCATACAAGAGACTTCTAAATTTGAACACTCACTTACAGAACAACTGTTCTCATAATGATAATAATGATATTATTATGTATATTATGTGATAATGTAAAGACGGACGAGCGCTACCCACTCTGGTCACACTCTGGCCGCACAGCATTAATACGTAAAGACACACTAAAATGTGTGTAAAGTTATACGAGTATGCGATGTTTAATATATAAATGTGATAATAATACGACTATGCGTTCTCTAGCGTTTGTGCCGTTGACTTGAGACCGATATATACACACAAAATTGTATTGGCATATACGGCTTGGTTTCTTTCTTTCTATATAGTTATTTATAATAGCTATAAATATGATATAAAGTGTAGTATAGAGAGTAAAATATTATGGTTTCTAGTGGTGTGTAGGACGACACACACGAGACGACAGTGATGTCGATATCTATGATTTTTCTATAATATTAGAGTGAATTTATATATGTATGTATTAATGTATATATATATGCTAGTACCATGACAGAAGAGGCTTCTCTTTGTGAAACTACTGACAACAACAACAGCAGCAGCAGCACACTGACTACTACGGTGTTGTCGGATTGTGTTTTGGTCTATTATGTACGAGTACAAGTCACACGCGTGTGTGTATGTGTTTGAGTATCTTAATAACACATATACGCTACCGGTTAGGTTTGCGACGAACTGTATCAACATATAACACATCAGATGCCCGCGCG
>CALYJB010000116.1:0-10000 GCA_944738965.1 Nebria brevicollis
CTCTGTTTGCGTGTATTAGCTCTAGAATTACCACAGTTATCCAAGTAAATGTGTGTACGATCTAAGGAACCATAACTGATTTAATGAGCCTTTCGCGGTTTCACCTTATTTTGGCTTGTACTGAGACATGCATGGCTTAATCTTTGAGACAAGCATATGACTACTGGCAGGATCAACCAGGGAGTTTGTCACAATCACATATAAAAAATTGCATAAATTTTTTTGGAAATGTGTTTGTTTTTTTATATATATATATATATATATATATATATATATATATAAAATATATACGAGAGACACCGGTATCGAAAATTTACTTTCTGGCATACCGGGCTACGTAAAATTTTTCATATAAAATTTCTATATAAATATATATCTACACACTTTTATTACGTGTTTGTTGTAGACAGGCCCACACAGGTCCCAATCATCACATCATACACACTATAAAAAACCAACCACACAGGTTCGACACACACTCACACACACAAACACAACACCCAGTAGTGAGTGTATGGGGTGTGTGGTGTCTAGATATATATATTTACTATATTTCGATTTTATTAATATTATTTGAGAGTTCAAATAATCTCTTCCGTACTCGTCGCTAGATTTAAAGCGCCAGTGTTTCAGAGAATTATCGTGTATCGTGTATATATCTTTAATATATGTATTATATTAACATACAAGAGGATCGAACGTCTCTCGTTCTAGCGTCGTGTTATTATTTTACTATATAGTGTCCAACTACTCTGGTCGGGGTTACTGACTGACAAACGCGCGTGAATCGACAGTGCTATTGCGCCCTGTCTACATTATTATAAACGTCACGAACGCTTGCCACGTTAACCGTTGCAGAGAGATGTATATATATATAGTAGTAGTAGGAAACACAGTGAGCCGCAAGACACGATAGTGTCGATCGTAATCTGTTAGTATATTATTAAAGATACTATTCTCGCTCGGAACGTAGAGAGTCATTGCATAGTAACCGTATGTTTCAGAGAACATAGTCGGGCTAATTTTTTATTATATCTTTAACTGCATTTAGTAGAGGTTTACGTAGTCAGAACGTTTCCCCGCAGTTATGCTGTATACCAACGCCTACTCCAAGCACACAAAAGTGTACTCAGAGCACCATATGTTTTTAGAGTTGCCACGGGCGTCCGATATGGGTCGTGGCAACAATTTTTATATATATATATATATATATATATATATATATATATATCCAAGTTAAAAACCGTACAGTATGCTTCACACAGAAGCCATACGAACAAACGGAAATAATTTTTATATATACATAATTTCTCTAGACAAAGTTTTTTCTGAGAGCCATTGCATGGTAAAAACCGTATAGTATGTTTCACACAGAACCCATACATAACAAACGGATATGAAAATTATATCTTTAACTGCATTTAGTGGAGGTTTACGTTGGTCAGAACGTTTCCCCGCAGTTATGCAGTATACCAACGCCTACTCCAAGCACACAACGTGTGTCTCTGAGTGTAAGGGAGTGCAACACACACAGTATTTTTTTCCCTACACACATAAGCAAACACGCTACTGTACTCAGAGCACCAATAGTTTTTAGAGTTGCCACGGGCGTCCGATATCGGTCGAGGCCACAATTTTTTATATAATACTATCATCGCGTACTCTTTGTACAATCATCTTATAACAATTCAGTAGTGTACGGTAACACTCACACAACAAATAAGAGGAACGATGTCTCGTTCTAGCGTCGTGTTATTTACTATAGTATAAGTCTTACTGGTCAGGTTTTTATTGGCAAACACAAGTGAGTCGACAGTGCTAGTGCGCCCTAGTCTACATTATTGTAAATGTCACAAACATTTGCCGCTTTTACCGTTGCAGAGATGTATATACATATATATATGTAAGATAAACACAGTGAGCCGCAAGAGACGATAGATCGATCGTAATCTGGTAGTATGGTGTACACGACAACGACTGTGTTATTTCGCCACCTATATTCCCCCAACATTTATTGAGGTCTCTACACACTTGCATGTGCCTATCGTTCAATCCCTTTATTAATAGACGTGTGAGAGAGCCTCGCGTACTTTTTTGTACAATCAATTCTTATAACAATTCAGTAGTGTACGGTAACACTCACACAACAAATAAGAGGAACGATGTCTCGTTCTAGCGTCGTGTTATTTACTATAGTATAAGTCTTACTGGTCAGGTTTTTATTGGCAAACACAAGTGAGTCGACAGTGCTAGTGCGCCCTAGTCTACATTATTGTAAATGTCACAAACATTTGCCGCTTTTACCGTTGCAGAGATGTATATACATATATATATGTAAGATAAACACAGTGAGCCGCAAGAGACGATAGATCGATCGTAATCTGGTAGTATGGTGTACACGACAACGACTGTGTTATTTCGCCACCTATATTCCCCCCACATTTATTGAGGTCTCTACACACTTGCATGTGCCTATCGTTCAATCCCTTTATTAATAGACGTGTGAGAGAGCCTCGCGTACTTTTTTGTACAATCAATTCTTATAACAATTCAGTAGTGTACGGTAACACTCACACAACAAATAAGAGGAACGATGTCTCGTTCTAGCGTCGTGTTATTTACTATAGTATAAGTCTTACTGGTCAGGTTTTTATTGGCAAACACAAGTGAGTCGACAGTGCTAGTGCGCCCTAGTCTACATTATTGTAAATGTCACAAACATTTGCCGCTTTTACCGTTGCAGAGATGTATATACATATATATATGTAAGATAAACACAGTGAGCCGCAAGAGACGATAGATCGATCGTAATCTGGTAGTATGGTGTACACGACAACGACTGTGTTATTTCGCCACCTATATTCCCCCAACATTTATTGAGGTCTCTACACACTTGCATGTGTCTATCGTTCAATCCCTTTATTAATAGACGTGTGAGAGAGCCTCGCGTACTTTTTTGTACAATCAATCCTTATAAAAATTCAGTAGTGTACGGTAACACTCACACAACAAATAAGTGGAACGATGTCTCGTTCTAGCGTCGTGTTATTTACTATAGTATAAGTCTTACTGGTCAGGTTTTTATTGGCAAACACAAGTGAGTCGACAGTGCTAGTGCGCCCTAGTCTACATTATTGTAAATGTCACAAACATTTGCCGCTTTTACCGTTGCAGAGATGTATATACATATATATGTAAGATAAACACAGTGAGCCGCAAGAGACGATAGATCGATCGTTATCTGGTAGTATGGTGTACACGACAACGACTGAGATTTTCAACACTTCTCCTAGTCACACATAGTAAGTATGTCGATGCAACAAACAGCAACATCAGCGTCAACAACAGCAACAAGAATAGACCCACCATCAGCACGTTCTTGTGTGTTGCGTGTGAGTGTGTTGTTACACATTACTAGTGCCCAGTACCCAGCATAGCATTTCGCGTGCTCGTAACGATTACCCAATGTCCACACAGGAAAATTATAATTATCGTTCAAACAGATCATGGCACGGCCTACAGTTCACTATTGAACTTTAAAATTATTTACTAGTGCCCTTTGGGCAAACTTGTAAATTTCACTTTTTCTTGATAATTTTGATATATTGTGCGAAAAAAAAAAAAAAATTTTCCACTCAGAATTATTCAAGCCATACCCGACAAGCGATCAGAGGGAGAGATGGTCGCTTGCCCGAACCAAAACGGATACGACATGGGTCAATTGTGCGTACTTAGAGTCATGAATGATTCAAAATATCTCACAAAATGCCTGTATCTCGAGTTTTAATGTCCGTAGACAATATCTGACAGCATATTTAAATTCCTCTTTCAAAATCAGAAAAATGAATTTTTCTGATTTTGCTCTCCTAAAGTCATTTTGGTACCCTTGACAGACCTAATTTGAAAAAAGTCCGAGTGCGATTTTGTTGGCCGGCAGCGACGGTGCACTTTCCGCCATCTTTAAATGGGCTGCGTGGTCCCGAAAAACGACCTTTTTGAAAAAGTGCGATCGGTGAAAGTAGACGTTTTTTCCAGTACCAAAGATATTTTACCTAATTTTTTTTATTTTAATCTAAATCAATGGGTGTCCTTTACGTTGTATTAAAAAAGAATTTATTTATTTTAAAAAAATTTTTCGAAAAACTTAGAAAAAATTTTTGTTTCACCAATCACACATCAATCGGTGAAAGTACGATTGGTGAAAGTGGATTT
This sequence comes from Nebria brevicollis, assembly GCA_944738965.1. Lineage (NCBI taxonomy): Eukaryota > Metazoa > Arthropoda > Insecta > Coleoptera > Carabidae > Nebria > Nebria brevicollis. The sequence continues at coordinate 4,213 of CALYJB010000116.1, forward strand.
ATTTCAAACTTCCAAGGGTATTTTACCTAATTTTTTTTGCATTACTCACTTAACCTTATACTCCTTTAGGGCATTAGTAAAAAAAATTTAATAATTTCCAAAAAAAAAATTTCAACACTTTGAAATATTTTACTTTCATCAGTTGAACATCAATCGGTGAAAGTACGATTGGTGAAAGTGGATTTATTTCAAACTTCCAAGGGTATATTACCTAGATTTTTTTACATTTCTCACTTAATCTAAACCTTCTTTAGAGTATTAGAAAAACAAACATAATAATTTCCAAAAAAAAATTTTCAACACTTTGAAATATTTTACTTTCATCAGTTGAACATCAATCGGTGAAAGTACGATTGGTGAAAGTGGATTTATTTCAAACTTCCAAGGGTATTTTACCTAGATTTTTTTACATTTCTCACTTAATCTAAAACTTCTATAGAGTATTAGAAAAACAAACATAATAATTTCCAAAAAAAAATTTTCAACACTTTGAAATATTTTACTTTCATCAGTTGAACATCAATTGGTGAAAGTGGATTTATTTCAAACTTCCAAGGGTATTTTACCTAATTTTTTTTACATTTCTCACTTAATCTAAACCTTCTTTAGAGTATTAGAAAAACAAATTAATAATTTCCAAAAAAAATTTTTTCAACACTTTGAAATATTTTACTTTCATCAGTTGAACATCAATCGGTGAAAGTGGATTTATTTCAAACTTCCAAGGGTATTTTACCTAATTTTTTTTACATTTCTCACTTAATCTTAACCTTCTTTAGAGTATTAGAAAAACAAACATAATAATTTCCAAAATAAATTTTTCAACACTTTGAAATATTTTACTTTCATCAGTTGAACATCAATTGGTGAAAGTGGATTTATTTCAAACTTCCAAGGGTATATTACCTAATTTTTTTTACATTTCTCACTTAATCTAAACCTTCTTTAGAGTATTAGAAAAACAAACATAATAATTTCCAAAATAAATTTTTCAACACTTTGAAATATTTTACTTTCATCAGTTGAACATCAATTGGTGAAAGTGGATTTATTTCAAACTTCCAAGGGTATATTACCTAATTTTTTTTACATTTCTCACTTAATCTTAACCTTCTTTAGAGTATTAGAAAACAAATTAATAATTTCCAAAAAAAAAAATTTTCAACACTTTGAAATATTTTACTTTCATCAGTTGAACATCAATTGGTGAAAGTGGATTTATTTCAAACTTCCAAGGGTATTTTACCTAGATTTTTTTACATTTCTCACTTAATCTAAAACTTCTATAGAGTATTAGAAAAACAAACATAATAATTTCCAAAAAAAAAATTTCAACACTTTGAAATATTTTACTTTCATCAGTTGAACATCAATTGGTGAAAGTGGATTTATTTCAAACTTCCAAGGGTATATTACCTAATTTTTTTTACATTTCTCACTTAATCTAAACCTTCTTTAGAGTATTAGAAAAACAAACATAATAATTTCCAAAAAAAAATTTTCAACACTTTGAAATATTTTACTTTCATCAGTTGAACATCAATTGGTGAAAGTGGATTTATTTCAAACTTCCAAGGGTATTTTACCTAATTTTTTTTACATTTCTCACTTAATCTAAACCTTCTTTAGAGTATTAGAAAAACAAATTAATAATTTCCAAAAAAAATTTTTTCAACACTTTGAAATATTTTACTTTCATCAGTTGAACATCAATCGGTGAAAGTGGATTTATTTCAAACTTCCAAGGGTATATTACCTAATTTTTTTTACATTTCTCACTTAATCTTAACCTTCTTTAGAGTATTAGAAAACAAATTAATAATTTCCAAAAAAAAAAAATTTCAACACTTTGAAATATTTTACTTTCATCAGTTGAACATCAATTGGTGAAAGTGGATTTATTTCAAACTTCCAAGGGTATTTTACCTAATTTTTTTTACATTTCTCACTTAATCTTAACCTTCTTTAGAGTATTAGAAAACAAATTAATAATTTCCAAAAAAAAAAATTTTCAACACTTTGAAATATTTTACTTTCATCAGTTGAACATCAATTGGTGAAAGTGGATTTATTTCAAACTTCCAAGGGTATATTACTTAATTTTTTTTACATTTCTCACTTAATCTAAACCTTCTTTAGAGTATTAGAAAAACAAACATAATAATTTCCAAAATAAATTTTTCAACACTTTGAAATATTTTACTTTCATCAGTTGAACATCAATCGGTGAAAGTGGATTTATTTCAAACTTCCAAGGGTATATTACCTAATTTTTTTTACATTTCTCACTTAATCTTAACCTTTTTTAGAGTATTAGAAAACAAATTAATAATTTCCAAAAAAAAAAATTTTCAACACTTTGAAATATTTTACTTTCATCAGTTGAACATCAATTGGTGAAAGTGGATTTATTTCAAACTTCCAAGGGTATTTTACCTAATTTTTTTTACATTTCTCACTTAATCTAAACCTTCTTTAGAGTATTAGAAAAACAAACATAATAATTTCCAAAAAAAAATTTTCAACACTTTGAAATATTTTACTTTCATCAGTTGAACATCAATTGGTGAAAGTGGATTTATTTCAAACTTCCAAGGGTATATTACTTAATTTTTTTTACATTTCTCACTTAATCTAAACCTTCTTTAGAGTATTAGAAAAACAAACATAATAATTTCCAAAATAAATTTTTCAACACTTTGAAATATTTTACTTTCATCAGTTGAACATCAAACGGTGAAAGTTGATTTATTTCAAACTTCCAAGGGTATTTTAACTAATTTTTCTTGCATTTCTCAGTTAACCTAAGTATCTGCTAGGGGTTTAAGAAGGAAACGTTTTATAATATCAAAAATAATAATTTTCATCACTTTGAAATTTTTTACTTTCATCAGTTGAACATCAAACGGTGAAAGTGGATTTATTTCAAACTTCCAAGGGTATTTTAACTAATTTTTCTTGCATTTCTCACTTAACCTAAGTATCTGCTAGGGGTTTAAGAAGGAAACGTTTTATAATAACCTAAAAAAAAATTTTCAACACTGAAATTTTTTACTTTCATCAGTTGAACATCAAACGGTGAAAGTGGATTTATTTCAAACATCTAAGGGTATTTTACCGAATTGTTTTTGCATTTATTTTCATTTTGCACACACACACACACACACACACACAACAATATCACCATAAAACTGCGCTACAGCCGTTCGTTGTAGCAATAATTTCTCTAGGTAACAAACAATTGATCACGGTTGCATCAAATTTCATCAAAATTTTTGCCACCCTTGCGCTCGAGCGGACTGAGGCGTGTAACTTAAAATGCGGATTTTGCGTAATTAGAAATTCTAGTTGAATTTCGACCGAAAAAGCTGTTTTTAATCACGGTTGCATGATCGAGTCGTTCTTAATCACGGTTGCATGATCGAGTCGTTCTTAATCACGGTTGCATGAAATTCACACAATCCATCCTATACTTTCACCAAACGTACTACAATCAGTGAAAGTGGATTTATTTCAAACTTCCAAGGGTATTTTACCTAGATTTTTTTACATTTCTCACTTAATCTAAAACTTCTATAGAGTATTAGAAAAACAAACATAATAATTTCCAAAAAAAAAATTTCAACACTTTGAAATATTTTACTTTCATCAGTTGAACATCAATTGGTGAAAGTGGATTTATTTCAAACTTCCAAGGGTATTTTACCTAATTTTTTTTACATTTCTCACTTAATCTAAACCTTCTTTAGAGTATTAGAAAAACAAACATAATAATTTCCAAAAAAAAATTTTCAACACTTTGAAATATTTTACTTTCATCAGTTGAACATCAATTGGTGAAAGTGGATTTATTTCAAACTTCCAAGGGTATTTTACCTAATTTTTTTTACATTTCTCACTTAATCTAAACCTTCTTTAGAGTATTAGAAAAACAAATTAATAATTTCCAAAAAAAATTTTTTCAACACTTTGAAATATTTTACTTTCATCAGTTGAACATCAATCGGTGAAAGTGGATTTATTTCAAACTTCCAAGGGTATATTACCTAATTTTTTTTACATTTCTCACTTAATCTTAACCTTCTTTAGAGTATTAGAAAACAAATTAATAATTTCCAAAAAAAAAAAATTTCAACACTTTGAAATATTTTACTTTCATCAGTTGAACATCAATTGGTGAAAGTGGATTTATTTCAAACTTCCAAGGGTATTTTACCTAATTTTTTTTACATTTCTCACTTAATCTTAACCTTCTTTAGAGTATTAGAAAACAAATTAATAATTTCCAAAAAAAAAAATTTTCAACACTTTGAAATATTTTACTTTCATCAGTTGAACATCAATTGGTGAAAGTGGATTTATTTCAAACTTCCAAGGGTATATTACTTAATTTTTTTTACATTTCTCACTTAATCTAAACCTTCTTTAGAGTATTAGAAAAACAAACATAATAATTTCCAAAATAAATTTTTCAACACTTTGAAATATTTTACTTTCATCAGTTGAACATCAATCGGTGAAAGTGGATTTATTTCAAACTTCCAAGGGTATATTACCTAATTTTTTTTACATTTCTCACTTAATCTTAACCTTTTTTAGAGTATTAGAAAACAAATTAATAATTTCCAAAAAAAAAAATTTTCAACACTTTGAAATATTTTACTTTCATCAGTTGAACATCAATTGGTGAAAGTGGATTTATTTCAAACTTCCAAGGGTATTTTACCTAATTTTTTTTACATTTCTCACTTAATCTAAACCTTCTTTAGAGTATTAGAAAAACAAACATAATAATTTCCAAAAAAAAATTTTCAACACTTTGAAATATTTTACTTTCATCAGTTGAACATCAATTGGTGAAAGTGGATTTATTTCAAACTTCCAAGGGTATATTACTTAATTTTTTTTACATTTCTCACTTAATCTAAACCTTCTTTAGAGTATTAGAAAAACAAACATAATAATTTCCAAAATAAATTTTTCAACACTTTGAAATATTTTACTTTCATCAGTTGAACATCAAACGGTGAAAGTTGATTTATTTCAAACTTCCAAGGGTATTTTAACTAATTTTTCTTGCATTTCTCAGTTAACCTAAGTATCTGCTAGGGGTTTAAGAAGGAAACGTTTTATAATATCAAAAATAATAATTTTCATCACTTTGAAATTTTTTACTTTCATCAGTTGAACATCAAACGGTGAAAGTGGATTTATTTCAAACTTCCAAGGGTATTTTAACTAATTTTTCTTGCATTTCTCACTTAACCTAAGTATCTGCTAGGGGTTTAAGAAGGAAACGTTTTATAATAACCTAAAAAAAAATTTTCAACACTGAAATTTTTTACTTTCATCAGTTGAACATCAAACGGTGAAAGTGGATTTATTTCAAACATCTAAGGGTATTTTACCGAATTGTTTTTGCATTTATTTTCATTTTGCACACACACACACACACACACACACAACAATATCACCATAAAACTGCGCTACAGCCGTTCGTTGTAGCAATAATTTCTCTAGGTAACAAACAATTGATCACGGTTGCATCAAATTTCATCAAAATTTTTGCCACCCTTGCGCTCGAGCGGACTGAGGCGTGTAACTTAAAATGCGGATTTTGCGTAATTAGAAATTCTAGTTGAATTTCGACCGAAAAAGCTGTTTTTAATCACGGTTGCATGATCGAGTCGTTCTTAATCACGGTTGCATGATCGAGTCGTTCTTAATCACGGTTGCATGAAATTCACACAATCCATCCTATACTTTCACCAAACGTACTACAATCAGT
>CALYJB010000116.1:15000-29981 GCA_944738965.1 Nebria brevicollis
GTGGGAGGCCAAGGCACGGGACCGAGTTTGGATTCGCGCAAGATTCACGAAAGCACAGTGGCACACACGCATGTACGCGGTCGACAGACCGTGGACAGGTATGACGTATACAATCGTTTCACTAGTCTGCACCTCGCCCAGGCCCGGCACGTTAGCCGAAACCCACTTCGCTTACCCGCCCGACACGCCCCGCACCCCAGAGCCAATCCTTATCCCGAAGTTACGGATCCAATTTGCCGACTTCCCTTACCTACATTATTCTATCGACTAGAGGCTCTTAACCTTGGAGACCTGCTGCGGATATGGGTACGAACCGGCGCGACACCTCCACGTGGCCCTCTCCTGGATTTTCAAGGTCCGAGGGGACAATCCGGACACCGCCGCAACTGCGGTGCTCTTCGCGTTCCAAACCCTATCTCCCTGCTAGAGGATTCCAGGGAACTCGAACGCTCAAACAGAAAAGAAAACTCTTCCCGGATCTCCCGACGGCGTCTCCAGGTCATTTTGGGTTACCCCGACGAACTCTCTTGCGAGGGCCCGAATTTTTAACGGTTCCGCTGCCGGGTTCCGGAATAGGAACCGGATTCCCTTTCGCCCGATGGGTGTGATACCAACAAAAATAAAAAATTCTTTTATATACAGAAAAAGAAGTGTGTGTGTGTATGAGATACATCATATATGATCGAATCTTATACTAGATGAAAACACATCATCACGAAAATAAACTACACATCAAACATTATCCACTTTCCATCTCGCCGCAAATACACACACATGTAACTTATGTTATGGTGTTGACAGGACGACAGAGAGATATATGTATATTTTATATATTATACACGATATACAAACATTATATACCACATACTATGCGCACAAACAACAACTACAACTTCAACTAGCACTATCTAGGAGGTTGTTGTTGATGATGATATATCTATATAGAGGAGACACACACAGTGTTTCATATATATGTCACATAATGATGTATATAAAAATGTATACCTCTTTTTGTAAATATATTTTTATATATTCAAATTTTTCCTCACCATAACAGCACCTATATACAGAGTGATATGTGCGTACCGACAGATAGACGAGATATATATAGAAAAGTGATGTATTGTGATAATACGTTGATACTCACCACACGAACACATATCGCAGCAAACTAACTTACATACATACATACATAGCAGCACAAACATCCACACACACACATAATCATCACATCAATCACAATCAAGGTTAATGCATTCTTTAGATGATTTGTATGGGGATGTGTATTGTGTTGCTGCTGCTGTTCTTGTTGTTGTTGTTGTGCGAGGGATGTGTAAGAGCAGCGCGTGCGTTATTTTCTATATGCAATGAATGTATATATATATCAAATATTATAAAAATGTATATATGTATTTTTATGTATCTCTTTCTCAACACTCATCAATTTCGTATTTGTATATATAGTGTTTTTTCTATATAGCATTTGATTGAAACACACCAACATCAACATCGGATTTCTCCTAGGGCTTAGGATCGACTGACTCGTGTGCAACAGCTGTTCACACGAAACCCTTCTCCACGTCAGTCCTCCAGGGTCTCGCTGGAGTATTTGCTACTACCACCAAGATCTGCACCGACGGCGGCTCCAGATGGGCTCACGCCCAATCCTTCTGCGCTCACCGCCGCGACCATCCTACTCATCGTGACATAACGGTGCTCGACCACGCGTACGCAGTTAACAAAACATCCGAATTGCCACGACGGTAGAGTATAAGCATGACACTTTAGCGCCATCCATTTTCAGGGCTAGTAACTTCGGCAGGTGAGTTGTTACACACTCCTTGGCGGATTCCGACTTCCATGGCCACCGTCCTGCTGTCTTAAGTTACCAACGCCTTTCATGGTATCCCATAAGTGTCAATTTTGGCGCTTTAACTCTACGTTTGGTTCATCCCACAGCGCCAGTTCTGCTTACCAAAAGTGGCCCACTTGGCATTCATTGATCCGATCTCCGGCTTCATGCGTTAAGCAAGCCGGAGATCTCACCCATTTAAAGTTTGAGAATAGGTTGAGGCCGTTTCGACCCCAATGCCTCTAATCATTCGCTTTACCGGATGAGACTCATTCACAATTTTGTGTTATTCAATCGAATGCCAGCTATCCTGAGGGAAACTTCGGATGGAACCAGCTACTAGATGGTTCGATGAGTCTATCGCCGCTATACCAAGTTCTTACGATCGATTTGCACGTCAGAATCGCTACGGACTTCCATCAGGGTTTCCCCTGACTTCATCCTGACCTGGCATAGGTCACCATCTTTCGGGTCCCAGCGTGTACGCTCTAGATCCGCCCCAACTCGCAATGAGTGTGAGGGACGGTCCGGGAGTGCGAGGCTTCACCGACAATTGGGAAGCCCATCTTCCCTTAGTTTATGTAAAAATTATAAACTTTTACTTTCATTTCGCCTTTAGGTTTAGTTTGTGTATCTGACCCAATGACTCGCGTACATGCTAGACTCCTTGGTCCGTGTTTCAAGACGGGTCCTGAAAGTACCCAAAGCTCAGACGTCGCCGACGGGTGACGCGGGATCGGTTACATAGCCCATGCGACCAACAGTAATGCGAGTGCGGAATCGGCACCAGTCCAATTTCCACGGTCTACACAGAGTTTACTTGTCACAGGGTGTGAAAACGCTCCGCTACAAAAGAGCAGCGACCCACCACCTGACGGTTTCTACCATCGAGTCACCTGCCGGGATACCGCTAAGGTCTGTGCGACAACAGGCACGCTACTGCGAATAAACTCAGCAAACGGTGTTGCCGTACAGGCTGTCCTTATAGCGCGGATACCATAGACAAGTGCCCAATGGGTCGCGACGCATCTACTAGGATAGAAATGCACACCTCCTGCAGTAAACAGCACTGATAACGGGGCGTCCAGCACTACAACGGCGCGAACCGAGGCAGCACGAAGACGTCCCATGTAAAACGTTACCAGTGTGCTACCACAGGCGAGGTGATTGAATCTCTCCCTTCGAATAGTTCGGGTTTCTCAGGTTTACCCCTGAACGGTTTCACGTACTATTGAACTCTCTCTTCAAAGTTCTTTTCAACTTTCCCTCACGGTACTTGTTCGCTATCGGTCTCGTGGTTATATTTAGCCTTAGATGGAGTTTACCACCCACTTAGAGCTGCACTCTCAAGCAACCCGACTCTAAGGAGAAACCCACCCGGACGTGGTAACGGTCACTACGGGCCTGGCACCCTCTATGGGTGTGTGGCCCCGTTCAAGAAGGACTTGGACACGTTACACACTTACCGCGTTAACTGGGCTCTCCTAAACACCACATTGCCCTGTAGCCGTTTCCGACTACGGGCTTCGGTGCTGGGCTTTTCCCTGTTCGCTCGCCGCTACTAAGGGAATCCTTGTTAGTTTCTTTTCCTCCGCTTAGTAATATGCTTAAATTCAGCGGGTAGTCACACCTGCTCTGAGGTCGCATAAATAAATATAGATATAGATATATATTAATATATTTCTATTATATATTATTAAAAACTTTCACGATATATGCTATATCGTTATCAGAGAATACAAGTTGCACATACACACAGAACACGTATTACGTTTCCTGCACTCATAATGTACAAAAACCATTATAAACACACACATCGTAATCAACAGGCAGGTCCGAGAGACAATATGTGCAATATGTGTAGTTGTTGGTTTCGTAACACTCGGCCTCTTTGACATTTTTTTGGTGTATAACATACACACACACACACACACAAAATAAAAAAACACTCATATAGAAAAAGATATCTCAATTGACACCACCTCTACGTCTCAAGTAGACGACCCAAACTCACACCAGTCGTCACCATAAATTCTCTAACCACGGCATATATCACACATCATAACCAAATAGCCAATACAGTTTATGTAGAATATAACTATAGACGTATTATGAAGGAGTGGTGGTGATCTACACCACCATCACCAACATGACTGCACGAACAAATTTGCTATATAGTGTATATTGGAATATCTCAAGTGGCCGTCACATTTGTAGTTTACATAGATTTTCAGTGTATTAGAATCATCATCCGCATGCAGCATACAATAACGATACACGGTGTTTTTGACGTAAGTTACGGACAGAGTATAGTGAGAACATGAACAACGTCAGGTCACTTACACTCTACATCATCGCAAACAGTGTATATAGTTAGGTAAAGAGAGTGATCGCGTGTAAAAGGTCTTGATCGGTATAGGGGGCAACTACAACAGCAACAACATTTTTCGTATATATTTCCCCACATACAAATATACTACACAAACTGCCTCAGAATTGTATTGTATAACGGAGAGTGTGACAAATGTTAGATATATAATTAAGTGAACATACACAACAACACAACAACACATATATATATGTATAATGTGTGATTTTGTAAACTGATCTGTGCTATATAGTTCAAAGCAAACACTGTGCGCTTAAATGTTGAACGTAACAATTTGTATGAGTAGGGACGCTTGGTCTTTGCTTGAACGACCACTGGAATCGTGTAAGTGTGCACAAGTATACGTACGAGTAGTAGTAAACTTGTTTAATTGCACAAATACAGAGACACTGGGACACGTCCAGACCGATTGTATACTCTTGTTACTTAACACACACACAGTGAGTGACAGTGAACACACAGTTTTAACATTCACAACACAATATAGTAATATATAATATATATTTATATATAGTGTGTGTTTGCGTGCAGAGATTCCCTCTAATAACTAACATTGCACTAGCATCTCCTCAATAAACTCCCACAGCGTATTGATAGTAATATACTTTATATAGATATGTGGGTGTGTATAGAAATATAAAAACATTGGAGTGATGATGTTGCCACAAGTTCCTATAACCCTGCCATACAAGAGACTTCTAAATTTGAACACTCACTTACAGAACAACTGTTCTCATAATGATAATAATGATATTATTATGTATATTATGTGATAATGTAAAGACGGACGAGCGCTACCCACTCTGGTCACACTCTGGCCGCACAGCATTAATACGTAAAGACACACTAAAATGTGTGTAAAGTTATACGAGTATGCGATGTTTAATATATAAATGTGATAATAATACGACTATGCGTTCTCTAGCGTTTGTGCCGTTGACTTGAGACCGATATATACACACAAAATTGTATTGGCATATACGGCTTGGTTTCTTTCTTTCTATATAGTTATTTATAATAGCTATAAATATGATATAAAGTGTAGTATAGAGAGTAAAATATTATGGTTTCTAGTGGTGTGTAGGACGACACACACGAGACGACAGTGATGTCGATATCTATGATTTTTCTATAATATTAGAGTGAATTTATATATGTATGTATTAATGTATATATATATGCTAGTACCATGACAGAAGAGGCTTCTCTTTGTGAAACTACTGACAACAACAACAGCAGCAGCAGCACACTGACTACTACGGTGTTGTCGGATTGTGTTTTGGTCTATTATGTACGAGTACAAGTCACACGCGTGTGTGTATGTGTTTGAGTATCTTAATAACACATATACGCTACCGGTTAGGTTTGCGACGAACTGTATCAACATATAACACATCAGATGCCCGCGCGTCTATAGCGCTTGACAAGTGAGTGGTGTTTTACTACTCAGTCGCCGCTCACCTTCTATTTAAGGAACCGGGCTGGGTTTGGTATATTAAACTGTATACATGTTTAAAAAAGTCCCAGTCCACAGAGTGTTCTCTGTATATCTAAATATATTCCAATATATTGAATATTGATAATAAATAAAATAATACACATATTCACTACGGGGACTCCTCTGTCACACAGAGTAGAGTACAGACTATGAAATGGTGGTGTGTTGTGTTTTGTAGGTGTGTGTGTGTGTGTATATTGTACGTCTGCGAGTGCAAAATCACAGACGCACACACATCATCTACAACATCAACCGGCAAACACACAAACATCAACCAGCCACACGCACAGACGGCAGAACAATTTTATACATCAGAATAACCCCAACGCCGGATACCCAACATCGCCTGACATCTATTACACAGCAACACATAACCACCGGTGTGTGTGTGTGTGCGCCGTGAATCTGCTCGCGTTGTCTGTATACTCGAACTACTGTGTGTTGTGTGTGTGCGCATGTGTGTGTACTGTTGTTTAATCAAGTACATGTTAGAGACAGAGTGTTTTCCTCTGTCTAAATTTAGTAGCAATGATTGAACGCGAATACAAAACAGCAACAGCAGCAACAGCAACAGCAGCAGCAGCAACAGAAGCAACAGCAGAGACAGCAGAAACACACACACACACTAGTGGTGGCAGCGGTGTATACTGAAGACCGGCAGTCTGGTAATTGTAATACGACCCTCAGCCAGGCGTAGTCCAGGAACAGTATCCGAGGACCGCAATATGCGTTCGAAATGTCGATGTTCATGTGTCCTGCAGTTCACAAGTTGACGCGCATTTAGCTGCGTTCTTCATCGACCCACGAGCCGAGTGATCCACCGTTCAGGGTTATATTTGTTAGGATTATAATAATATTCATTCATTTTCCGCCACACACAATTCTTTATTGATCATCATCATCAACAGCATAATAATAATAATAATAAAAAATTTTTGTATAATAATGGTCACCACACACAGACACATATTATATGTGTCACCGATCAGACACTAACCACTCACCACTGCCCCCCCCAATTGTAAATGTGTAAGGCCGAGTCAAAACCTTACACACACATTATATTCATATATATGTATATATATATAGCAAATGGCTATCGTCCACTGGTGCGACGATTGAGTGACTAGCCGTCGTCGGTGACTTATTCTTGCGTGTTGCGTGTGAGTGTGTTGTTACAAATAACTAGTCCCTACTAGCGCAAACTGGCCTGTGTGTACTGCATTATCACCGCACGTCTCTCTATCTGCTGTGCGAGTCAATGTGTGTCTTTTCTCACCACTTAAATTTAATGATGTACAGAGGAGACCGTGTCCCTCCTCTGCTAGTGGTAGAAAAGACATCACCACAACAGTATTTTATAAATATGTAGAGACCGTCACAGCGATGGGTCAGACAGACACACAAAACTAGTCGTCGCACAATAAGTGTAATTGTCGATGCAACAAACAGCAACATCAGCGTCAACAACAGCAACAAGAATAATTTTTGATAATTTCCGGGGGTTTCTTTTAATAGATGTGTGAGTGTGGATGTACGAGGGGGTAACATACACAACATCACCTAACACTCAGTGCTATATAACGGTTATCCCTATATGTTTATATACGTTATTGGCCAATGAGTGGTGATACACACAAACATCACACGTATATACCTCACATACAACACATACAACCTACCAACACTGTTGGACACTTTCACAAGCAATTACCCCGTGACTCGGTGTTAGGCTCTGTTTACTGGTGCATACACAGATTCAAACCTAACAATCACAAACCGCGGTGCGCATACACGTTTCCATGTCATATCGCGAGAGGCTTCTGTGTTGTGCGTAGTGAGGTGTGTGAGAAAGTTTGTGTATATCGATTTGTCTCATTATCGTTGTACGACATCTCGTCCTCTTCCAAACCACACACCCATACCATACTATACCATACGATATACCATACATAACCACAACACAAATCTAAATATATATGTACATTTTACATTTCTCAACATACACAGTCAGCACACACAGCTCGTGTGTTTGTCAGTCAGTGTAGATCGATATAATATATATATGATGTGTGCGTTATGTATATAATGTATATATTATAAATGCTAAGTATGTTGATGGATAATATAGAGAAGATAAGAGTAACGTGAGATGAAGCCACCATCATCATCATCATCATCATCATCATCTTCAGTGCCACCAATATTATACACATATAAAAATGTATATTATAAAATATCACATTTTCACTCTGTCCCCCTGTTTACGAAATTTTATTATGTGGACTGTTTAGGATCAAGTGTCCGGTCGTTACAGAGAGTGTATATGGTGTTGCCCGTGCACATTTCTCAATTTTTATTTATATATTTGTTTCTTTCTTTAGAGACACAGTAATGATCCTTCCGCAGGTTCACCTACGGAAACCTTGTTACGACTTTTACTTCCTCTAAATGATCAAGTTCGGTCATCTTCCCAGCGACATCGGCAAATGTCGAAACGCCGGCCGAGTACCAGTCCGAAGACCTCACTAAATCATTCAATCGGTAGTAGCGACGGGCGGTGTGTACAAAGGGCAGGGACTTAATCAACACGAGTTTATGACTCGCGCTTACTGGGAATTCCTCGTTCATGGGGAATAATTGCAATCCCCAATCCCTAGCACGAAGGAGGTTCAGCGGGTTACCCGGACCATTCGGCCAGGGAAGACACGCTGATTCCTTCAGTGTAGCGCGCGTGCGGCCCAGAACATCTAAGGGCATCACAGACCTGTTATTGCTCAATCTCATACGGCTATAAGCCGTTTGTCCCTCTAAGAAGATTAAAATGTACGCCGGTAGTAAAAACCACAACATTCCGCCCGCACGAAGCCGCAAAATGCTCGCACAGTGTATGAACACCGATTGAAACACCGACGAACAAACGTACGGTTAGTACGGAAGATGTGAGCCTTCGAGATACCGGTAGAGTACGCCTATTTAGCAGGCTAGAGTCTCGTTCGTTATCGGAATTAACCAGACAAATCGCTCTACCAACTAAGAACGACCATGCACCACCACCCACCGAATCAAGAAAGAGCTATCAATCTGTCAATCCTTCCGGTGTCCGGGCCTGGTGAGGTTCCCCGTGTTGAGTCAAATTAAGCCGCAGGCTCCACTCCTTGTGGTGCCCTTCCGTCAATTCCTTTAAGTTTCAGCTTTGCAACCATACTTCCCCCGGAACCCAAAAGCTTTGGTTTCCCGGAAGCTGCCCGTCGAGTCATCGGAGGAACATCGACGGATCGCTAGCTGGCATCGTTTATGGTCAGAACTAGGGCGGTATCTGATCGCCTTCGAACCTCTGACTTTCGTTCTTGATTAATGAAAACATTTTTGGCAAATGCTTTCGCTTCTGTCCGTCTTGCGACGATCCAAGAATTTCACCTCTAACGTCGCAATACGAATGCCCCCATCCGTCCCTATTAATCATTACCTCGGGGTTCCGAAAACCAACAAAATAGAACCGAGGTCCTGTTCCATTATTCCATGCACATAGTATTCAGGCGAAATTTTAGCCTGCTTTGAGCACTCTAATTTGTTCAAAGTAAACGTGCCGGCCCGCCTCGACACTCAATTAAGAGCACCGCGACAGGATTTAAAAAAGTCGGAAGGATCACCGAGCACCCGGGAATTCTGTACGCGCGTTATGCACGCACAGACCCCAGACAATACTGAGCGATTGGTCTTCCACCGGCAGGACGTCCCGTGAGACGTGCCAGTTAGCACCGCGGGCGGTGAACCGACAGCACGGGACACAGATTCAACTACGAGCTTTTTAACCGCAACAACTTTAATATACGCTATTGGAGCTGGAATTACCGCGGCTGCTGGCACCAGACTTGCCCTCCAATTGGTCCTTGTTAAAGGATTTAAAGTGTACTCATTCCGATTACGGGGCCTCGGATGAGTCCCGTATCGTTATTTTTCGTCACTACCTCCCCGTGCCGGGAGTGGGTAATTTGCGCGCCTGCTGCCTTCCTTGGATGTGGTAGCCGTTTCTCAGGCTCCCTCTCCGGAATCGAACCCTGATTCCCCGTTACCCGTTACAACCATGGTAGGCGCAGAACCTACCATCGACAGTTGATAAGGCAGACATTTGAAAGATGCGTCGCCGGTGCAAGACCGTACGATCAGCATAAAGTTATTCAGAGTCACCAAATAGGGCGACGAACAGACAGCAGTGCCTGCCCGCCGATTGGTTTTGATCTAATAAAAGCACTCCTTCCATCTCTGGTCGGAGCTCTGTTTGCGTGTATTAGCTCTAGAATTACCACAGTTATCCAAGTAAATGTGTGTACGATCTAAGGAACCATAACTGATTTAATGAGCCTTTCGCGGTTTCACCTTATTTTGGCTTGTACTGAGACATGCATGGCTTAATCTTTGAGACAAGCATATGACTACTGGCAGGATCAACCAGGGAGTTTGTCACAATCACATATAAAAATTGCATAAATTTTTTTGGAAATGTGTTTGTTTTTTTATATATATATATATATATAT
This sequence comes from Nebria brevicollis, assembly GCA_944738965.1. Taxonomy (NCBI): domain Eukaryota; kingdom Metazoa; phylum Arthropoda; class Insecta; order Coleoptera; family Carabidae; genus Nebria; species Nebria brevicollis. The sequence continues at coordinate 25,279 of CALYJB010000116.1, forward strand.
ATATATATATATATAAATATATACGAGAGACACCGGTATCGAAAATTTACTTTCTGGCATACCGGGCTACGTAAAATTTTTCATATAAAATTTCTATATAAATATATATCTACACACTTTTATTACGTGTTTGTTGTAGACAGGCCCACACAGGTCCCAATCATCACATCATACACACTATAAAAACCAACCACACAGGTTCGACACACACTCACACACACAAACACAACACCCAGTAGTGAGTGTATGGGGTGTGTGGTGTCTAGATATATATATTTACTATATTTCGATTTTATTAATATTATTTGAGAGTTCAAATAATCTCTTCCGTACTCGTCGCTAGATTTAAAGCGCCAGTGTTTCAGAGAATTATCGTGTATCGTGTATATATCTTTAATATATGTATTATATTAACATACAAGAGGATCGAACGTCTCTCGTTCTAGCGTCGTGTTATTATTTTACTATATAGTGTCCAACTACTCTGGTCGGGGTTACTGACTGACAAACGCGCGTGAATCGACAGTGCTATTGCGCCCTGTCTACATTATTATAAACGTCACGAACGCTTGCCACGTTAACCGTTGCAGAGAGATGTATATATATATAGTAGTAGTAGGAAACACAGTGAGCCGCAAGACACGATAGTGTCGATCGTAATCTGTTAGTATATTATTAAAGATACTATTCTCGCTCGGAACGTAGAGAGTCATTGCATAGTAACCGTATGTTTCAGAGAACATAGTCGGGCTAATTTTTTATTATATCTTTAACTGCATTTAGTAGAGGTTTACGTAGTCAGAACGTTTCCCCGCAGTTATGCTGTATACCAACGCCTACTCCAAGCACACAAAAGTGTACTCAGAGCACCATATGTTTTTAGAGTTGCCACGGGCGTCCGATATGGGTCGTGGCAACAATTTTTATATATATATATATATATATATATATATATATATATATATATCCAAGTTAAAAACCGTACAGTATGCTTCACACAGAAGCCATACGAACAAACGGAAATAATTTTTATATATACATAATTTCTCTAGACAAAGTTTTTTCTGAGAGCCATTGCATGGTAAAAACCGTATAGTATGTTTCACACAGAACCCATACATAACAAACGGATATGAAAATTATATCTTTAACTGCATTTAGTGGAGGTTTACGTTGGTCAGAACGTTTCCCCGCAGTTATGCAGTATACCAACGCCTACTCCAAGCACACAACGTGTGTCTCTGAGTGTAAGGGAGTGCAACACACACAGTATTTTTTTCCCTACACACATAAGCAAACACGCTACTGTACTCAGAGCACCAATAGTTTTTAGAGTTGCCACGGGCGTCCGATATCGGTCGAGGCCACAATTTTTTATATAATACTATCATCGCGTACTCTTTGTACAATCATCTTATAACAATTCAGTAGTGTACGGTAACACTCACACAACAAATAAGAGGAACGATGTCTCGTTCTAGCGTCGTGTTATTTACTATAGTATAAGTCTTACTGGTCAGGTTTTTATTGGCAAACACAAGTGAGTCGACAGTGCTAGTGCGCCCTAGTCTACATTATTGTAAATGTCACAAACATTTGCCGCTTTTACCGTTGCAGAGATGTATATACATATATATATGTAAGATAAACACAGTGAGCCGCAAGAGACGATAGATCGATCGTAATCTGGTAGTATGGTGTACACGACAACGACTGTGTTATTTCGCCACCTATATTCCCCCAACATTTATTGAGGTCTCTACACACTTGCATGTGCCTATCGTTCAATCCCTTTATTAATAGACGTGTGAGAGAGCCTCGCGTACTTTTTTGTACAATCAATTCTTATAACAATTCAGTAGTGTACGGTAACACTCACACAACAAATAAGAGGAACGATGTCTCGTTCTAGCGTCGTGTTATTTACTATAGTATAAGTCTTACTGGTCAGGTTTTTATTGGCAAACACAAGTGAGTCGACAGTGCTAGTGCGCCCTAGTCTACATTATTGTAAATGTCACAAACATTTGCCGCTTTTACCGTTGCAGAGATGTATATACATATATATATGTAAGATAAACACAGTGAGCCGCAAGAGACGATAGATCGATCGTAATCTGGTAGTATGGTGTACACGACAACGACTGTGTTATTTCGCCACCTATATTCCCCCAACATTTATTGAGGTCTCTACACACTTGCATGTGCCTATCGTTCAATCCCTTTATTAATAGACGTGTGAGAGAGCCTCGCGTACTTTTTTGTACAATCAATTCTTATAACAATTCAGTAGTGTACGGTAACACTCACACAACAAATAAGAGGAACGATGTCTCGTTCTAGCGTCGTGTTATTTACTATAGTATAAGTCTTACTGGTCAGGTTTTTATTGGCAAACACAAGTGAGTCGACAGTGCTAGTGCGCCCTAGTCTACATTATTGTAAATGTCACAAACATTTGCCGCTTTTACCGTTGCAGAGATGTATATACATATATATATGTAAGATAAACACAGTGAGCCGCAAGAGACGATAGATCGATCGTAATCTGGTAGTATGGTGTACACGACAACGACTGTGTTATTTCGCCACCTATATTCCCCCAACATTTATTGAGGTCTCTACACACTTGCATGTGTCTATCGTTCAATCCCTTTATTAATAGACGTGTGAGAGAGCCTCGCGTACTTTTTTGTACAATCAATCCTTATAAAAATTCAGTAGTGTACGGTAACACTCACACAACAAATAAGTGGAACGATGTCTCGTTCTAGCGTCGTGTTATTTACTATAGTATAAGTCTTACTGGTCAGGTTTTTATTGGCAAACACAAGTGAGTCGACAGTGCTAGTGCGCCCTAGTCTACATTATTGTAAATGTCACAAACATTTGCCGCTTTTACCGTTGCAGAGATGTATATACATATATATGTAAGATAAACACAGTGAGCCGCAAGAGACGATAGATCGATCGTTATCTGGTAGTATGGTGTACACGACAACGACTGAGATTTTCAACACTTCTCCTAGTCACACATAGTAAGTATGTCGATGCAACAAACAGCAACATCAGCGTCAACAACAGCAACAAGAATAGACCCACCATCAGCACGTTCTTGTGTGTTGCGTGTGAGTGTGTTGTTACACATTACTAGTGCCCAGTACCCAGCATAGCATTTCGCGTGCTCGTAACGATTACCCAATGTCCACACAGGAAAATTATAATTATCGTTCAAACAGATCATGGCACGGCCTACAGTTCACTATTGAACTTTAAAATTATTTACTAGTGCCCTTTGGGCAAACTTGTAAATTTCACTTTTTCTTGATAATTTTGATATATTGTGCGAAAAAAAAAAAAAAATTTTCCACTCAGAATTATTCAAGCCATACCCGACAAGCGATCAGAGGGAGAGATGGTCGCTTGCCCGAACCAAAACGGATACGACATGGGTCAATTGTGCGTACTTAGAGTCATGAATGATTCAAAATATCTCACAAAATGCCTGTATCTCGAGTTTTAATGTCCGTAGACAATATCTGACAGCATATTTAAATTCCTCTTTCAAAATCAGAAAAATGAATTTTTCTGATTTTGCTCTCCTAAAGTCATTTTGGTACCCTTGACAGACCTAATTTGAAAAAAGTCCGAGTGCGATTTTGTTGGCCGGCAGCGACGGTGCACTTTCCGCCATCTTTAAATGGGCTGCGTGGTCCCGAAAAACGACCTTTTTGAAAAAGTGCGATCGGTGAAAGTAGACGTTTTTTCCAGTACCAAAGATATTTTACCTAATTTTTTTTATTTTAATCTAAATCAATGGGTGTCCTTTACGTTGTATTAAAAAAGAATTTATTTATTTTAAAAAAAATTTTCGAAAAACTTAGAAAAAATTTTTGTTTCACCAATCACACATCAATCGGTGAAAGTACGATTGGTGAAAGTGGATTTATTTCAAACTTCCAAGGGTATTTTACCTAATTTTTTTTGCATTACTCACTTAACCTTATACTCCTTTAGGGCATTAGTAAAAAAAATTTAATAATTTCCAAAAAAAAAATTTCAACACTTTGAAATATTTTACTTTCATCAGTTGAACATCAATCGGTGAAAGTACGATTGGTGAAAGTGGATTTATTTCAAACTTCCAAGGGTATATTACCTAGATTTTTTTACATTTCTCACTTAATCTAAACCTTCTTTAGAGTATTAGAAAAACAAACATAATAATTTCCAAAAAAAAATTTTCAACACTTTGAAATATTTTACTTTCATCAGTTGAACATCAATCGGTGAAAGTACGATTGGTGAAAGTGGATTTATTTCAAACTTCCAAGGGTATTTTACCTAGATTTTTTTACATTTCTCACTTAATCTAAAACTTCTATAGAGTATTAGAAAAACAAACATAATAATTTCCAAAAAAAAATTTTCAACACTTTGAAATATTTTACTTTCATCAGTTGAACATCAATTGGTGAAAGTGGATTTATTTCAAACTTCCAAGGGTATTTTACCTAATTTTTTTTACATTTCTCACTTAATCTAAACCTTCTTTAGAGTATTAGAAAAACAAATTAATAATTTCCAAAAAAAATTTTTTCAACACTTTGAAATATTTTACTTTCATCAGTTGAACATCAATCGGTGAAAGTGGATTTATTTCAAACTTCCAAGGGTATTTTACCTAATTTTTTTTACATTTC
>CALYJB010000117.1:0-46388 GCA_944738965.1 Nebria brevicollis
AATTGGCGCAGTCGGTAGGATTAGCCAACAATAGTTTGTGACAGTGAAAAACACAAAGTTACTCATCTAATTGTCGTATTTCTATACGAAAATTTGGCTATTCACTACAACAAAAAGTGTGCATACTAAACACACGTAAGGCTATATCAATAAGACCTTATACATCAACAACTTCATAACTGAGAAAGGGTTATCCCATCTCACGGCTAAACAGTGCCCATCAAGGACTATTCAAACGTCCCATCAGACCAGTACATTGCAACACGTCCCAAGTGACTCTTCTTGCTGTTCACTCGATCACGAGAATCCAGGACGACAAGCTTCAAGAACTTCACATCTCGTTTAATTCGTTCTACGAGAAGCAGTTCGAAAACCCCAATAGAAGACTCCTTACAATGAAAATCATAGTCATAATCCTATTCTTCTTGTAAGTAAAATTTTATATAATACATAGAGTACTCTCTAGCTATTACTAGTAATAAAGAATACGAGCCCCACACAAGGCAATTACACAAAATTAATGTCCAGTTCTGAAAGTGAAGAATTTGTAAGAACAACCCAGTGTAATATTGATAGAATTATATTAAGGCAAACAAGGTCTAACCTAAATAACGAAAGCAATATGACTTCTTTACAAGATATTAAAAATTACGTTGAGATGATCCCAACATATGAAGGGGACATAACAACACTTAACAATTTTATTCAAACCGTGGATGACGCATACGTCATCTTAAACACATTACAAATGTCAGCAGTACAAAAAGTATTTGCTTTCAATTTAATAAAAAATAGATTAATAAATGATTCAAAAAAAATTGTCTCACAAAATAGATTTGCAAATTGGGAAGAACTAAAATTATATTTAACCACCAACTTCTCAGACAAAACAACGGCTGAAACATTGCTAGGAGAATTATTTGAAACTAAATATAAGCAAAGTACAGAAACTACGTTGAAAACAATGTTAGTTAAATTCGAAATATATAAATCAAAAATACTTGCAAAAAATTACAATTTAGAACAAAAAAATGCTATTCTACAAGAAAATCAAAAAGCTATTGTAAATAAATTTATATCATTACTACCACCCATAATAAAAGGATCTTTTATTGTGAAACAACCTTCTACGTTAGAACAATGCGATTTGTTATTAAAAAACGAATTTAGCTACGCAAACTCATTACACAACAGTCCAATGACACGAAACGATAAACAATACACAAACACATCCAAAGACTTAAACTTTACCTTTAATCCTTCACCCAAGCAATTTCCCGGACAATACTTCCCTTCAAAACCTGTTAATCTTTATGGACAACCAACCCCTGGACCTAACAAATTTAAAAGACAAAACCTAGTAAACAACTATGAAACCCGTAAATTCCAGCCTCAACCAATGTCAACACAGACACGAAACACCCAACCTATGACAACATCAACTATCAGACAAAACTATAACAACGAAATTCAAAATGAAGACATTGACTCGAACGAACAATATTTCGAAGAACACGAAATAGAGAATGATCACGAAAATAATACCGATACTTTTTTAGAGGAAAACCTAGAAGTAGAGCAAAATACGTAATGACCTCAACATTAAAATCTATCCCCTTAATAAAATTTAATGACTATCTTATCTTAATTGATTCAGGCTCCGATATAAATTTAATCTCTCCAGACATTGTTAGACAAAGAAATTTAAAAATCATCCAGAAACCAATCACCTTTAAAACAGCTCAAGGAAAAGTAAAATGCAAAAACTGTGTTGAAATAAAAATTCTAAATAACAGCTTTGAATTCTTTATACATGATTTTCATCGGGAAAGCAACATGTTGTTCGGCGTAAAAATATTAGAACACTGTAATGCTTTAATGGATTTTAAAAATAAAACCATAACACTTGGAAACAAAAAATTTAAATTATTACCTTCACAAACAGTAAACAACTCTTTTACACAATTTAGACATGAACACCTCACCTACGAACAAAAAGAAAAGATACAAAATTTAATTAAGAAATATTCAAATTTATTTCCAAAACCAGACGACGAATTATCCGCCACAAATGTAACCACCCACAAAATCCGTACGACAGACGACACACCGGTTTTTCAAAAAAATTATAGACTCCCACAAGTATACGAAAATGATATCGAGGAACACGTTCAAAATTTATTAAAAACAAAAGTTATTCAAAAATCTAAAAGCCCGTATAACTCACCCATATGGATAGTGCCCAAAAAAATGGACGCGTCAGGGAAACGCAAAACGAGATTAGTAATAGATTTCAGAAAACTTAATCAGAAAACGATAGAAGATAAATTTCCCTTGCCTAATATCGATACACTATTAGATCATATCGGAAAACCAAAATTTTTTACGACGCTAGATTTACATTCCGGTTTCCACCAAATACTAATAGACAAAAACGACCGCGAAAAAACAGCCTTCTCTACACAATCCGGACATTACGAATTTGTCCGCATGCCCTTCGGACTAATTAATGCTCCAGCATCATTCCAAAGAATGATGAACGAAATACTCTCTGAATATATTAACAAAATCTGCCTAGTCTATATGGACGATATAATCATTTTCGGAAACACGTTAGAACACCATTTACAAAATATAGAAAACATTTTTCTTAAATTACAAAATGCAAATCTAAAAATCCAAATAGATAAGTCAGAGTTTTTAAAGACCGAAACAGAATATTTAGGATTTATAATATCACAAGAAGGACTTAAACCCAACAAAAATAAAATCGAAGCAATCGATAAAATAATGATTCCAAAAACAGTAAAAGAAATAAAGTCTTTCCTAGGTAAACTTTCATGGTATAGACGTTTTATTCCAAATCTTGCTAAAATCACAAAACCTTTCACAGAATGTTTAAAAAAAGGTAAAGAAATAGACATAACTAACAAAGAATATCAAAATTCATTCAAAACTGCTAAAGAATTAATAAGTAACCCTCCAATTCTAGAATTTCCCGATTTCTCAAAAAAATTCATTCTTACCACTGATGCATCAGATTTTGCCATGGGATCATTAATCTCTCAGATCATAAACGGACAAGAAAAACCCATAGCTTACGCATCAAAAACATTTAACTCTGCAGAACAAAATTACAGTACCATAGAGAAAGAATTAAAATCTATTATTTGGTCTATCGAAAACTTTAAACCATATTTATTCGGTAGAAAATTTACAATTCGCACTGATCATAAACCCCTCACGTGGTTATTTTCCATGAAGAACGCAAACCAAAAACTTATGCGTTGGAAGATCGAGTTAGGCGAATATAACTTTGACATTGAATATCTACCAGGTAAAACAAATAAAGTAGCAGATTTCTTATCAAGACAAAGAGATGAATTTAAAATAAATAAAAAATTAGGAGATGTAACGAATACCGATATTTTTGCACATTGCATTTCAAAAGATATAAAATTCTCAAAAGGTCTCGCCAGACAAATAGATTTAAAATTTAACAGTAAAGATTACTGCGAAAGAAACGTAACCAATAAAAATATCATAATTCAAAACATGCAAAATAAAACAATTTTCCATTTAATTACAAAGGACATCCATTTAGAAAACGTAAACAAAAAATTCCTAAAGAAAACCCTAATCGAATTACGGGACTATCTAATAAAAAACGACATATATGAAATCAACATTCCTTATTTATCATGCGGATTAGACAAACTAGAAAAATCGGAACTAATAAAAATTTTAGAACACATTTTCGACAACACTCAAATCCTGATAAATCTATACGAACTACCACAAAATTTTAGTTTAGAAACAGATGAACTAGACCAAATCATAAACGATACACTAACTACAATTTATGGCAACGACAATAACGAACACCAAAGTATAATCGCAAATAACTCAGAATCAGGAAATACAATTCATAGTTCAAGTGAGAATCCAATTAATGGACTAAAATTTGTCGACAATAGAATAAACATAGCAAAAAATCAAATTATTCTTCACTTCTCAAATAACCCATTAGAAATAAAAGTTAAAAAATTATTTAATCACCAAAAACAGAGATTCATAATAAATATTAATATAGACAAAAAAGAAGAACAATTATTGGAATTTTTAAAGGGATATATAGTACCAAAAATTAAATACTTAGTATTAATTCCTAAACAGCACGAACAAACATTGAACCACATTATCCAATGCAAATTCGATTCAAATACAATAAATCTGATAAAATGTAATAAACTTGTAGAAGATATTGAGAATGAAGAAAAACAAACTCAAATAATCTTTGATAACCACAACGGATATTTAAATCATAGAGGAATAATGGCGACTTACAGCGATCTTAAAGAAAAGTATTTCTGGCCTAACATGCTCAAAGATATTACAGAAATTATTAATCAATGCAGAATCTGTAAAGAAAATAAATATGACCGACACCCGATACAACTAAATGACAATTTAACCCCCACACCAAAAAAACCTTTTGAAATTATAAACATAGATCTTCTCACATTAAATAAAGAATACTTCATCACTATATTCGACGAATTCTCTAAATTCGGCTTCATTCACCCCACTTTTAATAAAACAGGAAAAGAAACGATGTTAATAATAGAGGAATTCGTTAAAACTTATAGAAAACCAAACCTGATCATAGCCGATCATGGACTAGAATTTAATAATGCCCTAGTAAAAAATTACTGTAACAATCATGACATAAAACTACATTTAATTAGCATATCAAACCCAAAATCAAACGCGGTAGAAAGATTCCATTCCACACTAATAGAACACCTCCGAATATTAAACTCAACAAGTAAAAACAAAGATCTACAAAGAAACATAAACAAAGCAATAACAGCATACAATAATACCAAACACTCCATAACAAAATTAACACCTTGCGAAATACTTTTCGGACAAAATGAACACAATAAATATTTCCAAGCACAAAAACTTGAAGAAGAAATCATAAACGACTACTTCATTAATAAATCAGAAACAAACAAAATAATTAGCAAAATGATTGACAATGAAAAAATAAAAAGAACAAAAGAAAATGAACTGCCCCTAAAAATACCGGAAAATGTTTATGTTAAACAAAACAGTAGACTAATACACAAATATAAAAAACCTATATTCAAAAGAGTCACAGTAGAAAATTATAACCCTATATTAGGAACAGTGGAAATAAAAAATAAAAGACACATACGAAAATTCAAACTAGACAAAATCAAACTTTAATTTCAGAGCCTACACTAACACCCAATTGATGAACATCTCTAACAATACCGGATTCCTCCTATTCGGAATCGGCGATTGTAAACTAAAAGAAGGAGAAATAATACATTATTTCAACTATAATATCACTCCAATCTATAAAGAATATTCAAAATTAAAAAATATCACAACCAAAGTCATAAAACAAATTCAGGATAACCCTCACCTCGAAGAACAGCATAAAGCACTGTCCTATTTTTTAAACGACCTAACACAACAAATTCAAAAACTTTTTAATAAAAGAACTAAACGCGGTTTAATAAACGGATTAGGGAACATAATCAAATCAATCACAGGTAACTTAGACCAAAATGATGCGGAAAAATATGATAATTTAATAGATCAATTAAAAGACAATCAAAAGATTCTCCAAAATCAAAACGGACAAATAATAAAAATTGAAAAACATCTATCAGATAAATTCAACTCCGAACTAGAACAGATAAAATTAAATGAAGATAAATTATCTAAAAGTCTTGACTATACAATACGTATTGTAAACGACCAACAAGATTGGGCAACTCTGATCGAAGCCGACGTAAAAATCAACAAATTATTGATAATCATTCAGAATTTAAAGGACTTTTGCAAACATGTAGAACTAATGATAGTAATTTGCTCACTAAACAAATTAGACACAACTATTATAAACTACGATGACCTAATTCAAATCACAGGAAAGACAGACATTTGGACACAAGTAAACGAAATAACAACATACTGCAAGCACGAAAACGAACAAATCCACATACTATTAACAGAACCAGAACTCTCACAAAATTCTTACCCTTTACGTCAACTTTACCCAATCCCATTTATCCATCATAACAGATTATACGAACTAACAGAACCACCTACATATTTTATAAACAGACATAACAAAAATATACAAATAGAAAGATTCAATAAAGAATCGAATAATGTAAATTACTGCCAAACAAAAGGCATAGAAGTAAGTAATTGTATCAATAGCATAGTAATTAACGAAAATAATGATGACTGTGAAATAAATGAAAAACGTATTAAAAATAACGTAATACATATTCCAAATACCAATAATATAATAATTATTTCTCCGATTAACCAAGAATTAATAATAAAATGCCAAAATAAAAATATAAAGAAAACCTTCCAAGGAATTTTTAAACTTATCAATGACGGAGATTGCAAAATTAACCAATGGACATTTAATGGAATATCAAAAGCTTACAAAGAATTAGAACTTGGTAATGTTCAACTAAAAAAATTCGATACAAAGATAAATAAAATCCATCTAAAACCATTACAAGAATTAAATATTTCACTTTCTCAATTACAAAAAATACAAGAGATAAAGAATCACGAAAGTAACAATCATCATTATTATATAATTTATACCATACTTATTGTAATAATACTTATAGCAATTATAAAAATTTCAATTAGATATTATAAGAATTATAAACTTAAACGTTCAAAAACAATTATAGAATTAAGAAACTTAGGAAAAATGACAGAAAATATGTAAGTTTTGTGGAAAGTTCAAACTTGTTGGGGAGGAATTATATAAGCCGACCACATATAAAAATGCTGAGTCTAGAGTTAGTTGTAAACTTTCCACGAGACATAATCAGGATATGTAACACCTAGATAAAACAGTCTCTCTATGAGAACCAAGCTTGTAACATTGCAATTACGATTAATAAACGTTTTTAAAAACGATATCTGAAAGTTGAAAAACATAATTTACATATATACATATATACATATATACATATATACATATATACATATATACATATATACATATATACATATATACATATATACATATATACATATATACATATATACATATATACATATATACATATATACATATATACATATATACATATATACATATATACATATATACATATATACATATATACATATATACATATATACATATATACATATATACATATATACATATATACATATATACATATATACATATATACATATATACATATATACATATATACATATATACATATATACATATATACATATATACATATATACATATATACATATATACATATATACATATATACATATATACATATATACATATATACATATATACATATATACATATATACATATATACATATATACATATATACATATATACATATATACATATATACATATATACATATATACATACATATATACATATATACATATATACATATATACATATATACATATATACATATATACATATATACATATATACATATATACATATATACATATATACATATATACATATATACATATATACATATATACATATATACATATATACACATATATACATATATACATATATACATATATACATATATACATATATACATATATACATATATACATATATACATATATACATATATACATATATACATATATACATATATACATATATACATATATACATATATACATATATACATATATACATATATACATATATACATATATACATATATACATATATACATATATACATATATACATATATACATATATACATATATACATATATACATATATACATATATACATATATACATATATACATATATACATATATACATATATACATATATACATATATACATATATACATATATACATATATACATATATACATATATACATATATACATATATACATATATACATATATACATATATACATATATACATATATACATATATACATATATACATATATACATATATACATATATACATATATACATATATACATATATACATATATACATATATACATATATACATATATACATATATACATATATACATATATACATATATACATATATACATATATACATATATACATATATACATATATACATATATACATATATACATATATACATATATACATATATACATATATACATATATACATATATACATATATACATATATACATATATACATATATACATATATACATATATACATATATACATATATACATATATACATATATACATATATACATATATACATATATACATATATACATATATACATATATACATATATACATATATACATATATACATATATACATATATACATATATACATATATACATATATACATATATACATATATACATATATACATATATACATATATACATATATACTTATATACATATATACATATATACATATATACATATATACATATATACATATATACATATATACATATATACATATATACATATATACATATATACATATATACATATATACATATATACATATATACATATATACATATATACATATATACATATATACATATATACATATATACATATATACATATATACATATATACATATATACATATATACATATATACATATATACATATATACATATATACATATATACATTTATACATATATACATATATACATATATACATATATACATATATACATATATACATATATACATATATACATATATACATATATACATATATACATATATACATATATACATATATACATATATACATATATACATATATACATATATACATATATACATATATACATATATACATATATACATATATACATATATACATATATACATATATACATATATACATATATACATATATACATATATACATATATACATATATACATATATACATATATACATATATACATATATACATATATACATATATACATATATACATATATACATATATACATATATACATATATACATATATACATATATACATATATACATATATACATATATACATATATACATATATACATATATACATATATACATATATACATATATACATATATACATATATACATATATACATATATACATATATACATATATACATATATACATATATACCTATATACATATATACATATATACATATATACATATATACATATATACATATATACATATATACATATATACATATATACATATATACATATATACATATATACATATATACATATATACATATATACATATATACATATATACATATATACATATATACATATATACATATATACATATATACATATATACATATATACATATATACATATATACATATATACATATATACATATATACATATATACATATATACATATATACATATATACATATATACATATATACATATATACATATATACATATATACATATATACATATATACATATATACATATATACATATATACATATATACATATATACATATATACATATATACATATATACATATATACATATATACATATATACATATATACATATATACATATATACATATATACATATATACATATATACATATATACATATATACATATATACATATATACATATATACATATATACATATATACATATATACATATATACATATATACATATATACATATATACATATATACATATATACATATATACATATATACATATATACATATATACATATATACATATATACATATATACATATATACATATATACATATATACATATATACATATATACATATATACATATATACATATATACATATATACATATATACATATATACATATATACATATATACATATATACATATATACATATATACATATATACATATATACATATATACATATATACATATATACATATATACATATATACATATATACATATATACATATATACATATATACATATAATATACATATATACATATATACATATATACATATATACATATATACATATATACATATATACATATATACATATATACATATATACATATATACATATATACATATATACATATATACATATATACATATATACATATATACATATATACATATATACATATATACATATATACATATATACATATATACATATATACATATATACATATATACATATATACATATATACATATATACATATATACATATATACATATATACATATATACATATATACATATATACATATATACATATATACATATATACATATATACATATATACATATATACATATATACATATATACATATATACATATATACATATATACATATATACATATATACATATATACATATATACATATATACATATATACATCTATACATATATACATATATACATATATACATATATACATATATACATATATACATATATACATATATACATATATACATATATACATATATACATATATACATATATACATATATACATATATACATATATACATATATACATATATACATATATACATATATACATATATACATATATACATATATACATATATACATATATACATATATACATATATACATATATACATATATACATATATACATATATACATATATACATATATACATATATACATATATACATATATACATATATACATATATACATATATACATATATACATATATACATATATACATATATACATATATACATATATACATATATACATATATACATATATACATATATACATATATACATATATACATATATACATATATACATATATACATATATACATATATACATATATACATATATACATATATACATATATACATATATACATATATACATATATACATATATACATATATACATATATACATATATACATATATACATATATACATATATACATATATACATATATACATATATACATATATACATATATACATATATACATATATACATATATACATATATACATATATACATATATACATATATACATATATACATATATACATATATACATATATACATATATACATATATACATATATACATATATACATATATACATATATACATATATACATATATACATATATACATATATACATATATACATATATACATATATACATATATACATATATACATATATACATATATACATATATACATATATACATATATACATATATACATATATACATATATACATATATACATATATACATATATACATATATACATATATACATATATACATATATACATATATACATATATACATATATACATATATACATATATACATATATACATATATACATATATACATATATACATGTAAGCTTGTGCGTAATCAAGCTTGGCGGTGTCGCTTGACACGCGCGTCAGACTTGGTTCGTAACTAGACTCCGAGCTGTTAGGATTGAGGTTATTGTATTTATGTATACAAAGGCTTGCTATCGGCAATTGTATTGATTCAGGTTAGTTTTAAGCTTTAGTTTTAATCTTATTCGTTTACCATTATATTTCTGGACTTTGCTAATGTGTACATATTATTTATATTACAGTTGTTTACTGCATCATACATGTGTCGATTCTTAACCTAATCTCCGCTCCTTTTGAACTCTTTAAATTGTGGCTTACAAATCAATACAATGGAGAGTAAAGCAAAGTTTTATTTTGTCTCGGAGGCTGGTGCAGATACGAAAAGCACCGTAGTTAAAGTGAAAAGAATTCAGCTGCTCGGTCAAGAGGAAAGTTTCTTGTTCCCAGCAGATAAGCAGACTAGTGCGCAGCATGGAACGCTTTTTGAAAATCCAATCGTTAAAAATGTAGTTAAGTGTTTGAAGGTACGCAATAAATTTCGTAATGTGGTGTTGACTTTATCTGAAGACCTTGAGAAAATTTACTTGGATACAGAAGGCAACGTCGTGTTGTATGATGAATATCTGGAAGAGATTACTACAGAGCAAGAGGCTAGGGCAAACGAACAGTCAACAATCACATTTGAAAGAAAAACGAGCTCTTTGATAAAGGATATAGTGATTGAAAAGTTCGATACTGAAATTATAAATGCGAGTATTTGGATTAAATTATTTGTGCAGGAGTGTGACAGAGTGGGGATTGCCCAAAATAAATACGCTGAAGTATTACGATTGTTTTTAGAGAAATCCGCGTTAGACTGGTATAATGTATTTGTAAAGCGTAATTCCTTGTTAAATTGGGAGGCATGGAATAACGCCTTTATTGACACCTTCTCTGCACAATCCTGGACAGATATAGCGTATGCTTACAATTTTAAATTCTATAACGGCTCGCTACTAGAATATGCGTTAAAGAAAAGAAGATTATTGCTAGAAGCGGATGATAGCTTGTCTACAAACACACAAATTAACATGATTGTGATTAGTTTACCAAAATTTATTCAAAATAAGTTAGATAGAAAATCCATTATAAATATAGAAAATTTAATGTCAAAATTAAAACAAATTGGTAAAATTAACGATTCAAAAAATGACAATGTAAGCAAGAGAATTCTAAGTGAAAAAAGACCATGTAGTATTTGTGATAAGTTAGGTTTCAAAAATAGATTGCATTCAGAAAGTATATGCCGTAATAAAGATAGGCGAATTAAAAATTTTAAAAATGAAAATATCAAGGTTACAAATAATAATGAATTACAGGAAGTAGTAGCAAGTTATGAGGAGGCAAAAAACGAATAGTTCTCCCACTTATTAAAATTAAGCTTTTTGCAAACGGTGGTCTAGCAATTGGCTTATATGACTCTGGATCCAATATTTCTATGGTTAATAGTACCTTCTTGAACCATAAAAGAAATATTCAACAAATAATAGGTGGGAGAGATATTATTAAATGTGTAGCTGGAACGGCGAAAACGGAGGGGATTGCAATAATACGTACTAAAATTGGTAACTTAGAAGAGGATTTTCCGTTTTTCATAGTTAAAGAAGGAATTGATTGTGATTTTCTATTGGGACTAGATTCAATAAAAAAATTCAAGCTCTGTCAGGATGAAAATTTGAGTATATCACAGAAACAACAGAAAAATAAAAATTTAGATAAGAAAAGTCACATTAGTGAAATAAGCACTAATAGAATAGAGGATATTATAAAAAAAAATGAAATAATTTTTGCCAAATCAAAGTTTGATACAGGAACAGTAAAGGATTATGAAGCCACAGTGAAACTGACAGAAAATAGATATATTTCAAAGAAACCTTATAGGTGCTCTTTTCAAGATAAATTAGAAATTGAGAAACAAGTGGAGGATTTGTGGAATGCAGGTTTAATAGAGGAGTCAAGCAGTCCTTATGCAGCTCCTGTAACCATGGTTTTTAAGAGAGAAGAAGGGAAAAGATCACGCTTGTGTATCGATTTTAAAGAGCTCAACAAAATAGTAGTGCCAGAAAGTCAGCCTTTTCCAAGGATAGATGATCTTACGGTACGTGCCAGAAATTGTAAGTTTTTTTCAAAATTCGACGTGAACTCGGCGTTTTGGTCGATTCCGGTGCGTGCAAAAGATAGATATAAGCTGGCTTTTGTAACCCATCATGGCCACTGGCAGTGGAGATGTTTACCTTTTGGTTTGAAATCTGCTCCTGCGATCTTTCAAAGAGTTTTAGCAAGCGTGCTAAGAAAAAACAAATTAGATGCTTTCACAGTAAATTATATAGATGATATATTGGTGTTCTCTAAAACTTACGAAGAACATTTATATCATGTAGAGCGGGTATTGCAAGCATTATATGAACAAGGTTTCAAACTGAATAAAAATAAATGTCAGTTCGCCCAAGAAAAGATAACATATTTGGGACACGAAATTGGAAACAATATGATTAAACCAATAAACGATAATTTAGTGGCTATTAAGAAGTTTCCAATACCTACAACAAAAACACAAATTAGACAGTTTTTAGGCAAGATTAATTTTTATTTGGAGTTTATACCAAATCACGTAGCTTTACTGGATCCTTTAAGAAATTTGTTAAGGAAAAATGTATCCTTCGATTGGTCTGAAGAGTGTATGAAGAGTTTTAATTCAACAAAGGAATATCTGTGCACAGTTCCTGCTTTGGCAATTTTTGATCCAGAGGCTCCAATATTTATTTTCACTGACGCAAGTATCGAAGGAGTTGGAGCAATATTGAAGCAGCCACAGGAAAATAACTCTTTGAAGTCGGTGTTTTTCTTTTCTAGAAAGTTGACAGACGCCCAGAAAAAGAAGAAAGCAATTTTTATAGAATGTTTAGCCATTAAAGAAGCCATTTTATACTGGCAATTTCATTTAATAGGAAAGAAGTTCGTCGTATTTACGGATCATAGACCATTGGAAAATTTCAATATAAAAAAAAGTAATGATATAGAACTAGTTCAGATTTTGAATTATATTTCACATTTCGATTTTGAAATTGTATATAATCCGGGTAAAGAAAATACTGAAGCTGATTGTTTGTCTAGAAATCCGGTTTTGGAACCACATGAGGACACAAACAGGGATTCTGTGATTAAAACTTCAAATTTACTGAAATTGAATGATATCAAAGAAAATCAGAAATTGTTGAAAGCTGATGATAAATGCATTATTAAAAATGGTATCATTTATAAAATTCTAAATAATAGAGAGAAAATATGGATTACTGAAGAGTTCGGAAAGTCTCTCGTCAACGAGGTACATGTTGATCAGGGTCATATAGGCACAAAACAGTTAATTTTAACTTTTGGCCAAAAATTTTATTTCAAAAATTTGTATAAACACATAAGATTGACTTGTAGATCTTGTGAAACTTGCATTAAAAATAAATCGAGAATAGGTATCTTTAAAGCCCCTTTATCTCAACTTGGTCCAGCAAAGGAACCTTTCGAAATAGTGTCTATAGACACAATTGGAGGTTTCAAAGGTAACAAAAGTACAAAAAAATATTTACATTTGGCGGTGGATCACTTTACAAGATTTGCTTACATAATAACCTCAAAGACTCAAGTTGCTAAAGATTTTATAAATCTAATCCAGAAAGTAGAAAAAAATGGAAGTATTAAATTAGTTTTATCAGATCAGTATCCTGGTATAAATTCAGCACAGTTTAAGCAATATTTAAATAAACAGAAAGTAGCATTAGTTTTTACAGCAGTAGATTGTGCGTTTTCTAACGGATTAAACGAAAGGACAAATCAGACTTTGGTCAACAGAATACGATGTAAAATCTATGAAAATAAAAATAAATCATGGCCTCAGGTAGCAGAGGAATGTGTAAAGGATTATAACAACACAATTCACAGTTCGACCGGATTCACTCCCAATTATTTGCTGACAGGATTAAACCTTTCATTTCTACCTGATGAGGTGAACGACAATAATTTGACAAATTTAGTCAACAATAGAGAAATAGCTTTTAAGAAATCAAAAGAAATTCACAACCAGAATAAAGACTATTACGATAAAAATGTAAAACAGATAAATTATAAGATAGGAGATTTAGTTTATGTACAAAACGTTAATAAATTGAATAAAAATAAAACAGATCCAATTAGAGTAGGTCCCTTTAAAATTAAAGAGAAAATTTCTGATGTAACGTTCTTGTTAGATAGTAGATTAAGGAAAAATGAGTCAAATATTTTTCATGCTAGTAAGATTGTTCCTTACACCGATGGCGCGTACCCTCGGTCTTAAAAACGGGGGATGTAAGCTTGTGCGTAATCAAGCTTGGCGGTGTCGCTTGACACGCGCGTCAGACTTGGTTCGTAACTAGACTCCGAGCTGTTAGGATTGAGGTTATTGTATTTATGTATACAAAGGCTTGCTATCGGCAATTGTATTGATTCAGGTTAGTTTTAAGCTTTAGTTTTAATCTTATTCGTTTACCATTATATTTCTGGACTTTGCTAATGTGTACATATTATTTATATTACAGTTGTTTACTGCATCATACATGTGTCGATTCTTAACCTAATCTCCGCTCCTTTTGAACTCTTTAAATTGTGGCTTACATACATATATACATATATACATATATACATATATACATATATACATATATACATATATACATATATACATATATACATATATACATATATACATATATACATATATACATATATACATATATACATATATACATATATACATATATACATATATACATATATACATATATACATATATACATATATACATATATACATATATACATATATACATATATACATATATACATATATACATATATACATATATACATATATACATATATACATATATACATATATACATATATACATATATACATATATACATATATACATATATACATATATACATATATACATATATACATATATACATATATACATATATACATATATACATATATACATATATACATATATACATATATACATATATACATATATACATATATACATATATACATATATACATATATACATATATACATATATACATATATACATATATACATATATACATATATACATATATACATATATACATATATACATATATACATATATACATATATACATATATACATATATACATATATACATATATACATATATACATATATACATATATACATATATACATATATACATATATACATATATACATATATACATATATACATATATACATATATACATATATACATATATACATATATACATATATACATATATACATATATACATATATACATATATACATATATACATATATACATATATACATATATACATATATACATATATACATATATACATATATACATATATACATATATACATATATACATATATACATATATACATATATACATATATACATATATACATATATACATATATACATATATACATATATACATATATACATATATACATATATACATATATACATATATACAAATTATATAAGCCGACCACATATAAAAATGCTGAGTCTAGAGTTAGTTGTAAACTTTCCACGAGACATAATCAGGATATGTAACACCTAGATAAAACAGTCTCTCTATGAGAACCAAGCTTGTAACATTGCAATTACGATTAATAAACGTTTTTAAAAACGATATCTGAAAGTTGAAAAACATAATTGGCGCAGTCGGTAGGATTAGCCAACAATAGTTTGTGACAGTGAAAAACACAAAGTTACTCATCTAATTGTCGTATTTCTATACGAAAATTTGGCTATTCACTACAACAAAAAGTGTGCATACTAAACACACGTAAGGCTATATCAATAAGACCTTATACATCAACAACTTCATAACTGAGAAAGGGTTATCCCATCTCACGGCTAAACAGTGCCCATCAAGGACTATTCAAACGTCCCATCAGACCAGTACATTGCAACACGTCCCAAGTGACTCTTCTTGCTGTTCACTCGATCACGAGAATCCAGGACGACAAGCTTCAAGAACTTCACATCTCGTTTAATTCGTTCTACGAGAAGCAGTTCGAAAACCCCAATAGAAGACTCCTTACAATGAAAATCATAGTCATAATCCTATTCTTCTTGTAAGTAAAATTTTATATAATACATAGAGTACTCTCTAGCTATTACTAGTAATAAAGAATACGAGCCCCACACAAGGCAATTACACAAAATTAATGTCCAGTTCTGAAAGTGAAGAATTTGTAAGAACAACCCAGTGTAATATTGATAGAATTATATTAAGGCAAACAAGGTCTAACCTAAATAACGAAAGCAATATGACTTCTTTACAAGATATTAAAAATTACGTTGAGATGATCCCAACATATGAAGGGGACATAACAACACTTAACAATTTTATTCAAACCGTGGATGACGCATACGTCATCTTAAACACATTACAAATGTCAGCAGTACAAAAAGTATTTGCTTTCAATTTAATAAAAAATAGATTAATAAATGATTCAAAAAAAATTGTCTCACAAAATAGATTTGCAAATTGGGAAGAACTAAAATTATATTTAACCACCAACTTCTCAGACAAAACAACGGCTGAAACATTGCTAGGAGAATTATTTGAAACTAAATATAAGCAAAATACAGAAACTACGTTGAAAACAATGTTAGTTAAATTCGAAATATATAAATCAAAAATACTTGCAAAAAATTACAATTTAGAACAAAAAAATGCTATTCTACAAGAAAATCAAAAAGCTATTGTAAATAAATTTATATCATTACTACCACCCACAATAAAAGGATCTTTTATTGTGAAACAACCTTCTACGTTAGAACAATGCGATTTGTTATTAAAAAACGAATTTAGCTACGCAAACTCATTACACAACAGTCCAATGACACGAAACGATAAACAATACACAAACACATCCAAAGACTTAAACTTTACCTTTAATCCTTCACCCAAGCAATTTCCCGGACAATACTTCCCTTCAAAACCTGTTAATCTTTATGGACAACCAACCCCTGGACCTAACAAATTTAAAAGACAAAACCTAGTAAACAACTATGAAACCCGTAAATTCCAGCCTCAACCAATGTCAACACAGACACGAAACACCCAACCTATGACAACATCAACTATCAGACAAAACTATAACAACGAAATTCAAAATGAAGACATTGACTCGAACGAACAATATTTCGAAGAACACGAAATAGAGAATGATCACGAAAATAATACCGATACTTTTTTAGAGGAAAACCTAGAAGTAGAACAAAATACGTAATGACCTCAACATTAAAATCTATCCCCTTAATAAAATTTAATGACTATCTTATCTTAATTGATTCAGGCTCCGATATAAATTTAATCTCTCCAGACATTGTTAGACAAAGAAATTTAAAAATCATCCAGAAACCAATCACCTTTAAAACAGCTCAAGGAAAAGTAAAATGCAAAAACTGTGTTGAAATAAAAATTCTAAATAACAGCTTTGAATTCTTTATACATGATTTTCATCGGGAAAGCAACATGTTGTTCGGCGTAAAAATATTAGAACACTGTAATGCTTTAATGGATTTTAAAAATAAAACCATAACACTTGGAAACAAAAAATTTAAATTATTACCTTCACAAACAGTAAACAACTCTTTTACACAATTTAGACATGAACACCTCACCTACGAACAAAAAGAAAAGATACAAAATTTAATTAAGAAATATTCAAATTTATTTCCAAAACCAGACGACGAATTATCCGCCACAAATGTAACCACCCACAAAATCCGTACGACAGACGACACACCGGTTTTTCAAAAAAATTATAGACTCCCACAAGTATACGAAAATGATATCGAGGAACACGTTCAAAATTTATTAAAAACAAAAGTTATTCAAAAATCTAAAAGCCCGTATAACTCACCCATATGGATAGTGCCCAAAAAAATGGACGCGTCAGGGAAACGCAAAACGAGATTAGTAATAGATTTCAGAAAACTTAATCAGAAAACGATAGAAGATAAATTTCCCTTGCCTAATATCGATACACTATTAGATCATATCGGAAAACCAAAATTTTTTACGACGCTAGATTTACATTCCGGTTTCCACCAAATACTAATAGACAAAAACGACCGCGAAAAAACAGCCTTCTCTACACAATCCGGACATTACGAATTTGTCCGCATGCCCTTCGGACTAATTAATGCTCCAGCATCATTCCAAAGAATGATGAACGAAATACTCTCTGAATATATTAACAAAATCTGCCTAGTCTATATGGACGATATAATCATTTTCGGAAACACGTTAGAACACCATTTACAAAATATAGAAAACATTTTTCTTAAATTACAAAATGCAAATCTAAAAATCCAAATAGATAAGTCAGAGTTTTTAAAGACCGAAACAGAATATTTAGGATTTATAATATCACAAGAAGGACTTAAACCCAACAAAAATAAAATCGAAGCAATCGATAAAATAATGATTCCAAAAACAGTAAAAGAAATAAAGTCTTTCCTAGGTAAACTTTCATGGTATAGACGTTTTATTCCAAATCTTGCTAAAATCACAAAACCTTTCACAGAATGTTTAAAAAAAGGTAAAGAAATAGACATAACTAACAAAGAATATCAAAATTCATTCAAAACTGCTAAAGAATTAATAAGTAACCCTCCAATTCTAGAATTTCCCGATTTCTCAAAAAAATTCATTCTTACCACTGATGCATCAGATTTTGCCATGGGATCATTAATCTCTCAGATCATAAACGGACAAGAAAAACCCATAGCTTACGCATCAAAAACATTTAACTCTGCAGAACAAAATTACAGTACCATAGAGAAAGAATTAAAATCTATTATTTGGTCTATCGAAAACTTTAAACCATATTTATTCGGTAGAAAATTTACAATTCGCACTGATCATAAACCCCTCACGTGGTTATTTTCCATGAAGAACGCAAACCAAAAACTTATGCGTTGGAAGATCGAGTTAGGCGAATATAACTTTGACATTGAATATCTACCAGGTAAAACAAATAAAGTAGCAGATTTCTTATCAAGACAAAGAGATGAATTTAAAATAAATAAAAAATTAGGAGATGTAACGAATACCGATATTTTTGCACATTGCATTTCAAAAGATATAAAATTCTCAAAAGGTCTCGCCAGACAAATAGATTTAAAATTTAACAGTAAAGATTACTGCGAAAGAAACGTAACCAATAAAAATATCATAATTCAAAACATGCAAAATAAAACAATTTTCCATTTAATTACAAAGGACATCCATTTAGAAAACGTAAACAAAAAATTCCTAAAGAAAACCCTAATCGAATTACGGGACTATCTAATAAAAAACGACATATATGAAATCAACATTCCTTATTTATCATGCGGATTAGACAAACTAGAAAAATCGGAACTAATAAAAATTTTAGAACACATTTTCGACAACACTCAAATCCTGATAAATCTATACGAACTACCACAAAATTTTAGTTTAGAAACAGATGAACTAGACCAAATCATAAACGATACACTAACTACAATTTATGGCAACGACAATAACGAACACCAAAGTATAATCGCAAATAACTCAGAATCAGGAAATACAATTCATAGTTCAAGTGAGAATCCAATTAATGGACTAAAATTTGTCGACAATAGAATAAACATAGCAAAAAATCAAATTATTCTTCACTTCTCAAATAACCCATTAGAAATAAAAGTTAAAAAATTATTTAATCACCAAAAACAGAGATTCATAATAAATATTAATATAGACAAAAAAGAAGAACAATTATTGGAATTTTTAAAGGGATATATAGTACCAAAAATTAAATACTTAGTATTAATTCCTAAACAGCACGAACAAACATTGAACCACATTATCCAATGCAAATTCGATTCAAATACAATAAATCTGATAAAATGTAATAAACTTGTAGAAGATATTGAGAATGAAGAAAAACAAACTCAAATAATCTTTGATAACCACAACGGATATTTAAATCATAGAGGAATAATGGCGACTTACAGCGATCTTAAAGAAAAGTATTTCTGGCCTAACATGCTCAAAGATATTACAGAAATTATTAATCAATGCAGAATCTGTAAAGAAAATAAATATGACCGACACCCGATACAACTAAATGACAATTTAACCCCCACACCAAAAAAACCTTTTGAAATTATAAACATAGATCTTCTCACATTAAATAAAGAATACTTCATCACTATATTCGACGAATTCTCTAAATTCGGCTTCATTCACCCCACTTTTAATAAAACAGGAAAAGAAACGATGTTAATAATAGAGGAATTCGTTAAAACTTATAGAAAACCAAACCTGATCATAGCCGATCATGGACTAGAATTTAATAATGCCCTAGTAAAAAATTACTGTAACAATCATGACATAAAACTACATTTAATTAGCATATCAAACCCAAAATCAAACGCGGTAGAAAGATTCCATTCCACACTAATAGAACACCTCCGAATATTAAACTCAACAAGTAAAAACAAAGATCTACAAAGAAACATAAACAAAGCAATAACAGCATACAATAATACCAAACACTCCATAACAAAATTAACACCTTGCGAAATACTTTTCGGACAAAATGAACACAATAAATATTTCCAAGCACAAAAACTTGAAGAAGAAATCATAAACGACTACTTCATTAATAAATCAGAAACAAACAAAATAATTAGCAAAATGATTGACAATGAAAAAATAAAAAGAACAAAAGAAAATGAACTGCCCCTAAAAATACCGGAAAATGTTTATGTTAAACAAAACAGTAGACTAATACACAAATATAAAAAACCTATATTCAAAAGAGTCACAGTAGAAAATTATAACCCTATATTAGGAACAGTGGAAATAAAAAATAAAAGACACATACGAAAATTCAAACTAGACAAAATCAAACTTTAATTTCAGAGCCTACACTAACACCCAATTGATGAACATCTCTAACAATACCGGATTCCTCCTATTCGGAATCGGCGATTGTAAACTAAAAGAAGGAGAAATAATACATTATTTCAACTATAATATCACTCCAATCTATAAAGAATATTCAAAATTAAAAAATATCACAACCAAAGTCATAAAACAAATTCAGGATAACCCTCACCTCGAAGAACAGCATAAAGCACTGTCCTATTTTTTAAACGACCTAACACAACAAATTCAAAAACTTTTTAATAAAAGAACTAAACGCGGTTTAATAAACGGATTAGGGAACATAATCAAATCAATCACAGGTAACTTAGACCAAAATGATGCGGAAAAATATGATAATTTAATAGATCAATTAAAAGACAATCAAAAGATTCTCCAAAATCAAAACGGACAAATAATAAAAATTGAAAAACATCTATCAGATAAATTCAACTCCGAACTAGAACAGATAAAATTAAATGAAGATAAATTATCTAAAAGTCTTGACTATACAATACGTATTGTAAACGACCAACAAGATTGGGCAACTCTGATCGAAGCCGACGTAAAAATCAACAAATTATTGATAATCATTCAGAATTTAAAGGACTTTTGCAAACATGTAGAACTAATGATAGTAATTTGCTCACTAAACAAATTAGACACAACTATTATAAA
The DNA here is from genome assembly GCA_944738965.1 of Nebria brevicollis. Taxonomy (NCBI): domain Eukaryota; kingdom Metazoa; phylum Arthropoda; class Insecta; order Coleoptera; family Carabidae; genus Nebria; species Nebria brevicollis. The sequence continues at coordinate 23,296 of CALYJB010000117.1, forward strand.
CTACGATGACCTAATTCAAATCACAGGAAAGACAGACATTTGGACACAAGTAAACGAAATAACAACATACTGCAAGCACGAAAACGAACAAATCCACATACTATTAACAGAACCAGAACTCTCACAAAATTCTTACCCTTTACGTCAACTTTACCCAATCCCATTTATCCATCATAACAGATTATACGAACTAACAGAACCACCTACATATTTTATAAACAGACATAACAAAAATATACAAATAGAAAGATTCAATAAAGAATCGAATAATGTAAATTACTGCCAAACAAAAGGCATAGAAGTAAGTAATTGTATCAATAGCATAGTAATTAACGAAAATAATGATGACTGTGAAATAAATGAAAAACGTATTAAAAATAACGTAATACATATTCCAAATACCAATAATATAATAATTATTTCTCCGATTAACCAAGAATTAATAATAAAATGCCAAAATAAAAATATAAAGAAAACCTTCCAAGGAATTTTTAAACTTATCAATGACGGAGATTGCAAAATTAACCAATGGACATTTAATGGAATATCAAAAGCTTACAAAGAATTAGAACTTGGTAATGTTCAACTAAAAAAATTCGATACAAAGATAAATAAAATCCATCTAAAACCATTACAAGAATTAAATATTTCACTTTCTCAATTACAAAAAATACAAGAGATAAAGAATCACGAAAGTAACAATCATCATTATTATATAATTTATACCATACTTATTGTAATAATACTTATAGCAATTATAAAAATTTCAATTAGATATTATAAGAATTATAAACTTAAACGTTCAAAAACAATTATAGAATTAAGAAACTTAGGAAAAATGACAGAAAATATGTAAGTTTTGTGGAAAGTTCAAACTTGTTGGGGAGGAATTATATAAGCCGACCACATATAAAAATGCTGAGTCTAGAGTTAGTTGTAAACTTTCCACGAGACATAATCAGGATATGTAACACCTAGATAAAACAGTCTCTCTATGAGAACCAAGCTTGTAACATTGCAATTACGATTAATAAACGTTTTTAAAAACGATATCTGAAAGTTGAAAAACATAATTTACATATATACATATATACATATATACATATATACATATATACATATATACATATATACATATATACATATATACATATATACATATATACATATATACATATATACATATATACATATATACATATATACATATATACATATATACATATATACATATATACATATATACATATATACATATATACATATATACATATATACATATATACATATATACATATATACATATATACATATATACATATATACATATATACATATATACATATATACATATATACATATATACATATATACATATATACATATATACATATATACATATATACATATATACATATATACATATATACATATATACATATATACATATATACATATATACATATATACATATATACATATATACATATATACATATATACATATATACATATATACATATATACATATATACATATATACATATATACATATATACATATATACATATATACATATATACATATATACATATATACATATATACATATATACATATATACATATATACATATATACATATATACATATATACATATATACATATATACATATATACATATATACATATATACATATATACATATATACATATATACATATATACATATATACATATATACATATATACATATATACATATATACATATATACATATATACATATATACATATATACATATATACATATATACATATATACATATATACATATATACATATATACATATATACATATATACATATATACATATATACATATATACATATATACATATATACATATATACATATATACATATATACATATATACATATATACATATATACATATATACATATATACATATATACATATATACATATATACATATATACATATATACATATATACATATATACATATATACATATATACATATATACATATATACATATATACATATATACATATATACATATATACATATATACATATATACATATATACATATATACATATATACATATATACATATATACATATATACATATATACATATATACATATATACATATATACATATATACATATATACATATATACATATATACATATATACATATATACATATATACATATATACATATATACATATATACATATATACATATATACATATATACATATATACATATATACATATATACATATATACATATATACATATATACATATATACATATATACATATATACATATATACATATATACATATATACATATATACATATATACATATATACATATATACATATATACATATATACATATATACATATATACATATATACATATATACATATATACATATATACATATATACATATATACATATATACATATATACATATATACATATATACATATATACATATATACATATATACATATATACATATATACATATATACATATATACATATATACATATATACATATATACATATATACATATATACATATATACATATATACATATATACATATATACATATATACATATATACATATATACATATATACATATATACATATATACATATATACATATATACATATATACATATATACATATATACATATATACATATATACATATATACATATATACATATATACATATATACATATATACATATATACATATATACATATATACATATATACATATATACATATATACATATATACATATATACATATATACATATATACATATATACATATATACATATATACATATATACATATATACATATATACATATATACATATATACATATATACATATATACATATATACATATATACATATATACATATATACATATATACATATATACATATATACATATATACATATATACATATATACATATATACATATATACATATATACATATATACATATATACATATATACATATATACATATATACATATATACATATATACATATATACATATATACATATATACATATATACATATATACATATATACATATATACATATATACATATATACATATATACATATATACATATATACATATATACATATATACATATATACATATATACATATATACATATATACATATATACATATATACATATATACATATATACATATATACATATATACATATATACATATATACATATATACATATATACATATATACATATATACATATATACATATATACATATATACATATATACATATATACATATATACATATATACATATATACATATATACATATATACATATATACATATATACATATATACATATATACATATATACATATATACATATATACATATATACATATATACATATATACATATATACATATATACATATATACATATATACATATATACATATATACATATATACATATATACATATATACATATATACATATATACATATATACATATATACATATATACATATATACATATATACATATATACATATATACATATATACATATATACATATATACATATATACATATATACATATATACATATATACATATATACATATATACATATATACATATATACATATATACATATATACATATATACATATATACATATATACATATATACATATATACATATATACATATATACATATATACATATATACATATATACATATATACATATATACATATATACATATATACATATATACATATATACATATATACATATATACATATATACATATATACATATATACATATATACATATATACATATATACATATATACATATATACATATATACATATATACATATATACATATATACATATATACATATATACATATATACATATATACATATATACATATATACATATATACATATATACATATATACATATATACATATATACATATATACATATATACATATATACATATATACATATATACATATATACATATATACATATATACATATATACATATATACATATATACATATATACATATATACATATATACATATATACATATATACATATATACATATATACATATATACATATATACATATATACATATATACATATATACATATATACATATATACATATATACATATATACATATATACATATATACATATATACATATATACATATATACATATATACATATATACATATATACATATATACATATATACATATATACATATATACATATATACATATATACATATATACATATATACATATATACATATATACATATATACATATATACATATATACATATATACATATATACATATATACATATATACATATATACATATATACATATATACATATATACATATATACATATATACATATATACATATATACATATATACATATATACATATATACATATATACATATATACATATATACATATATACATATATACATATATACATATATACATATATACATATATACATATATACATATATACATATATACATATATACATATATACATATATACATATATACATATATACATATATACATATATACATATATACATATATACATATATACATATATACATATATACATATATACATATATACATATATACATATATACATATATACATATATACATATATACATATATACATATATACATATATACATATATACATATATACATATATACATATATACATATATACATATATACATATATACATATATACATATATACATATATACATATATACATATATACATATATACATATATACATATATACATATATACATATATACATATATACATATATACATATATACATATATACATATATACATATATACATATATACATATATACATATATACATATATACATATATACATATATACATATATACATATATACATATATACATATATACATATATACATATATACATATATACATATATACATATATACATATATACATATATACATATATACATATATACATATATACATATATACATATATACATATATACATATATACATATATACATATATACATATATACATATATACATATATACATATATACATATATACATATATACATATATACATATATACATATATACATATATACATATATACATATATACATATATACATATATACATATATACATATATACATATATACATATATACATATATACATATATACATATATACATATATACATATATACATATATACATATATACATATATACATATATACATATATACATATATACATATATACATATATACATATATACATATATACATATATACATATATACATATATACATATATACATATATACATATATACATATATACATATATACATATATACATATATACATATATACATATATACATATATACATATATACATATATACATATATACATATATACATATATACATATATACATATATACATATATACATATATACATATATACATATATACATATATACATATATACATATATACATATATACATATATACATATATACATATATACATATATACATATATACATATATACATATATACATATATACATATATACATATATACATATATACATATATACATATATACATATATACATATATACATATATACATATATACATATATACATATATACATATATACATATATACATATATACATATATACATATATACATATATACATATATACATATATACATATATACATATATACATATATACATATATACATATATACATATATACATATATACATATATACATATATACATATATACATATATACATATATACATATATACATATATACATATATACATATATACATATATACATATATACATATATACATATATACATATATACATATATACATATATACATATATACATATATACATATATACATATATACATATATACATATATACATATATACATATATACATATATACATATATACATATATACATATATACATATATACATATATACATATATACATATATACATATATACATATATACATATATACATATATACATATATACATATATACATATATACATATATACATATATACATATATACATATATACATATATACATATATACATATATACATATATACATATATACATATATACATATATACATATATACATATATACATATATACATATATACATATATACATATATACATATATACATATATACATATATACATATATACATATATACATATATACATATATACATATATACATATATACATATATACATATATACATATATACATATATACATATATACATATATACATATATACATATATACATATATACATATATACATATATACATATATACATATATACATATATACATATATACATATATACATATATACATATATACATATATACATATATACATATATACATATATACATATATACATATATACATATATACATATATACATATATACATATATACATATATACATATATACATATATACATATATACATATATACATATATACATATATACATATATACATATATACATATATACATATATACATATATACATATATACATATATACATATATACATATATACATATATACATATATACATATATACATATATACATATATACATATATACATATATACATATATACATATATACATATATACATATATACATATATACATATATACATATATACATATATACATATATACATATATACATATATACATATATACATATATACATATATACATATATACATATATACATATATACATATAGACATATATACATATATACATATATACATATATACATATATACATATAGACATATATACATATATACATATATACATATATACATATATACATATATACATATATACATATATACATATATACATATATACATATATACATATATACATATATACATATATACATATATACATATATACATATATACATATATACATATATACATATATACATATATACATATATACATATATACATATATACATATATACATATATACATATATACATATATACATATATACATATATACATATATACATATATACATATATACATATATACATATATACATATATACATATATACATATATACATATATACATATATACATATATACATATATACATATATACATATATACATATATACATATATACATATATACATATATACATATATACATATATACATATATACATATATACATATATACATATATACATATATACATATATACATATATACATATATACATATATACATATATACATATATACATATATACATATATACATATATACATATATACATATATACATATATACATATATACATATATACATATATACATATATACATATATACATATATACATATATACATATATACATATATACATATATACATATATACATATATACATATATACATATATACATATATACATATATACATATATACATATATACATATATACATATATACATATATACATATATACATATATACATATATACATATATACATATATACATATATACATATATACATATATACATATATACATATATACATATATACATATATACATATATACATATATACATATATACATATATACATATATACATATATACATATATACATATATACATATATACATATATACATATATACATATATACATATATACATATATACATATATACATATATACATATATACATATATACATATATACATATATACATATATACATATATACATATATACATATATACATATATACATATATACATATATACATATATACATATATACATATATACATATATACATATATACATATATACATATATACATATATACATATATACATATATACATATATACATATATACATATATACATATATACATATATACATATATACATATATACATATATACATATATACATATATACATATATACATATATACATATATACATATATACATATATACATATATACATATATACATATATACATATATACATATATACATATATACATATATACATATATACATATATACATATATACATATATACATATATACATATATACATATATACATATATACATATATACATATATACATATATACATATATACATATATACATATATACATATATACATATATACATATATACATATATACATATATACATATATACATATATACATATATACATATATACATATATACATATATACATATATACATATATACATATATACATATATACATATATACATATATACATATATACATATATACATATATACATATATACATATATACATATATACATATATACATATATACATATATACATATATACATATATACATATATACATATATACATATATACATATATACATATATACATATATACATATATACATATATACATATATACATATATACATATATACATATATACATATATACATATATACATATATACATATATACATATATACATATATACATATATACATATATACATATATACATATATACATATATACATATATACATATATACATATATACATATATACATATATACATATATACATATATACATATATACATATATACATATATACATATATACATATATACATATATACATATATACATATATACATATATACATATATACATATATACATATATACATATATACATATATACATATATACATATATACATATATACATATATACATATATACATATATACATATATACATATATACATATATACATATATACATATATACATATATACATATATACATATATACATATATACATATATACATATATACATCTATACATATATACATATATACATATATACATATATACATATATACATATATACATATATACATATATACATATATACATATATACATATATACATATATACATATATACATATATACATATATACATATATACATATATACATATATACATATATACATATATACATATATACATATATACATATATACATATATACATATATACATATATACATATATACATATATACATATATACATATATACATATATACATATATACATATATACATATATACATATATACATATATACATATATACATATATACATATATACATATATACATATATACATATATACATATATACATATATACATATATACATATATACATATATACATATATACATATATACATATATACATATATACATATATACATATATACATATATACATATATACATATATACATATATACATATATACATATATACATATATACATATATACATATATACATATATACATATATACATATATACATATATACATATATACATATATACATATATACATATATACATATATACATATATACATATATACATATATACATATATACATATATACATATATACATATATACATATATACATATATACATATATACATATATACATATATACATATATACATATATACATATATACATATATACATATATACATATATACATATATACATATATACATATATACATATATACATATATACATATATACATATATACATATATACATATATACATATATACATATATACATATATACATATATACATATATACATATATACATATATACATATATACATATATACATATATACATATATACATATATACATATATACATATATACATATATACATATATACATATATACATATATACATATATACATATATACATATATACATATATACATATATACATATATACATATATACATATATACATATATACATATATACATATATACATATATACATATATACATATATACATATATACATATATACATATATACATATATACATATATACATATATACATATATACATATATACATATATACATATATACATATATACATATATACATATATACATATATACATATATACATATATACATATATACATATATACATATATACATATATACATATATACATATATACATATATACATATATACATATATACATATATACATATATACATATATACATATATACATATATACATATATACATATATACATATATACATATATACATATATACATATATACATATATACATATATACATATATACATATATACATATATACATATATACATATATACATATATACATATATACATATATACATATATACATATATACATATATACATATATACATATATACATATATACATATATACATATATACATATATACATATATACATATATACATATATACATATATACATATATACATATATACATATATACATATATACATATATACATATATACATATATACATATATACATATATACATATATACATATATACATATATACATATATACATATATACATATATACATATATACATATATACATATATACATATATACATATATACATATATACATATATACATATATACATATATACATATATACATATATACATATATACATATATACATATATACATATATACATATATACATATATACATATATACATATATACATATATACATATATACATATATACATATATACATATATACATATATACATATATACATATATACATATATACATATATACATATATACATATATACATATATACATATATACATATATACATATATACATATATACATATATACATATATACATATATACATATATACATATATACATATATACATATATACATATATACATATATACATATATACATATATACATATATACATATATACATATATACATATATACATATATACATATATACATATATACATATATACATATATACATATATACATATATACATATATACATATATACATATATACATATATACATATATACATATATACATATATACATATATACATATATACATATATACATATATACATATATACATATATACATATATACATATATACATATATACATATATACATATATACATATATACATATATACATATATACATATATACATATATACATATATACATATATACATATATACATATATACATATATACATATATACATATATACATATATACATATATACATATATACATATATACATATATACATATATACATATATACATATATACATATATACATATATACATATATACATATATACATATATACATATATACATATATACATATATACATATATACATATATACATATATACATATATACATATATACATATATACATATATACATATATACATATATACATATATACATATATACATATATACATATATACATATATACATATATACATATATACATATATACATATATACATATATACATATATACATATATACATATATACATATATACATATATACATATATACATATATACATATATACATATATACATATATACATATATACATATATACATATATACATATATACATATATACATATATACATATATACATATATACATATATACATATATACATATATACATATATACATATATACATATATACATATATACATATATACATATATACATATATACATATATACATATATACATATATACATATATACATATATACATATATACATATATACATATATACATATATACATATATACATATATACATATATACATATATACATATATACATATATACATATATACATATATACATATATACATATATATATACATATATACATATATACATATATACATATATACATATATACATATATACATATATACATATATACATATATACATATATACATATATACATATATACATATATACATATATACATATATACATATATACATATATACATATACATATACATATACATATACATATACATATACATATACATATACATATATATGCTTGCAAAACGTATATAAAAGGAAAATCTGTGTGATTTTTTTTTTATTAATATATATATTTACAACTGGCCCTTAGTGAGCCAACCAGCAAATTGGATAACTAATATACATAGCCTGTGTGAGGTAGACTCCCTCTGGAGTCTCCTCTATATTTACATTTAATATATTAATAGTGTATTATATAAATTTGAGGTCTAGTGGCTTTGTGCGCTTCAGTCTTCGCGGGTCTTCTTCGTTGTTTAGCAAGTTGATCGCCAGCACATTTGGGTGCTCGTTTAGTTTGGACTCGTGTCTTGTAGCGTATTCGCGGATTTGCTCGTGTATATATTTGATTTTAAAATCTTTGTGTAGCGTGTGGTTGTTGACATACCAGGGAGGGCCTATGATCATCCTTAATGTCTTGTTTTGGAATCTTTGTATAATGCTTATATTTGATTTTTTAGCACAACCCCACAGTTGGATGCCGTAAGTCCAGATAAGAGTGATAATAGTTTTGTACAGAAGTATTTTGTTTTCTAGTGCTAATTGTGACTTATGGCCTAGAAGCCAGTACATTTTTCTCACTTTCGTATCGAGTTGCTTTCGTTTGGCTTTGATATGTTTTTTCCATGTCATTCTCCTTTCGAGCATGCCTAAATATGTTACTTCTTCCTTCGTCTCTAATTCTTTGTTGTTTATATGGACTCGTGGGCAGGTTACTCTTCTGTTTGTGAAAGTTTTATGTGCTGACTTGTTTTCATTAATTTTTATTCTCCATTTCGAGGCCCAGTTTTCAATATCATCTAGTGACTTTTGTAGCATTGCAGAAGTTTCGTCGGGGTCGTTATGTGTTGCGATGATTGCCGAGTCGTCAGCGTAAGTAGCAGTTGTCACGTTTTCTGAGCAGGGTAGGTCTGATGTAAATAGTTGGTAGAGAACTGGGCCAAGTACGCTTCCCTGAGGAACTCCAGCGTTAATTCTGATTAAATCGGAGACATTACATTGGTGTTTTACTTGGAAGTATCGGTCGTTTAGGTATGATTTCGTTAATATATAGTATTGGTCTTGCAGCATGTTTTTGATTTTGTACAGTAGTCCGGGGTGCCAGACTCGGTCAAATGCCTGACTTATGTCGATGAATGCTGCAGAACTTGTGTTTCCGCGTTGCAAGCAGTTCTCTTAATCATTTACTATTCTATGTACTTGTTGGATACAGGAGTGTTGCTCCTTAAATCCAAATTGTTGTAGTGGGATTAGGTTTTTGTCTTCTATAATTATTTTCAATCTTTTAAGGAGCAGCTTTTCGAATAGTTTTGAGGGTATTGGGAGCAGGGATATTGGTCTATATGACGAAGCTTGGTGAACTTGTTTTCCGGGTTTGTGGATAAGGATAATTTCGGCAAATTTCCATTGCACTCGCAGGATTGCGTTGTAGATTTGTGTTAGTAACACAATAGTTTTCCTTGGAAGTTCTTTCAGAATTTTTGCCGTTATGAGGTCATATCCTGGTGACTTGTTGTTTTTTAGGTATTTTATTTCGTGTTTTATTTCGTTGGGAGTGAAATACTTGATGGGCGGGGATAATTGCAGTGGAGATGTTAAGTTTTCTTCGATATTTCTTTCTTCCTCAGGAGTCATTGTTGATGGGTGGGGTTCAAATACATTAGAGAGACGTTTTGCAAATACCTCTGCTTTTTCTCTATCATCTCTAGCCCAAGTTCCGTCTTCTTTCTTGATTGGTGGGTTGTTCTGTGTGGGTCTCTTTAGTTTCTTTGTTGCTTTCCACAGTGAGTGGTCGTTTTCTGGATATACTGAGAGGTTATGTAAGTAGTCTTGGATAGTTTCATTTTTTATTTCCTGTATTAATTTTTTAATTTCTGTTGATAGATGATTTAATTTAGTTTTATCATCTGGATGCCGTGTCTGTTGCCAAATTCGTCTGGCTTTTCTTTTTTCGGCTATTTTATCCCTCAGAGCTTTAGGGTAGTTAGCGGTGTCGTCATTTTTGTTGATGTCGTTCGGAGTGGATTGCCATGCTGCCCTTTGGATTAGGGTCGTTATATATTCAACTGCTTGATCAATGTCATCAGCTGTTTTTAGTGGAATTTGGATGTTAGTATTTTCATTTAGGTAATTTTGGGATGTTTTCCAGTTAGTCTTCTTGTTGTGTAGTGAGGGGTTCTTTTTCTTCTTTATAATATTGGAGCTCATGGTAAGTATCACTGGTGAGTGGTCTGATGTTAAATCGTAGCTTGGTTTGATGTTTATATAGTTTTGAGACATTTTGTTAACGACGAAGAAATCAAGCATATCTGGTAGCTTATTGGAATCAGTAGGCCAGTATGTGGGTTTTCCAGTGCTGATGTGACTGTATCCTTTGTCTATTAAGGTTTTTCTCAGCTCTTTGCCTTTTGGGTTTAGTAATCTTGAGCCCCATTGAGTGTGTTTAGAATTGTAGTCTCCTCCTGCGACGAATCTACTCCCCAATGTGCTGAAGAATTCTTCGAAGTCGCTCTTCTTCATTGCATGTCTAAGAGGGCAGTATACTGCAGATACGGTGAGGGTTCCGTGTGTGTCTTTCAGTTTAACAGTTTTTGCTTGGAGGTGTGCTTTATTAAATTTCTCAAGTTCGTGGTGTTCAATTGTTTCACGTATTAATATTGAGGTATCTCCGTGTGCCGTTCCGTCGGGATGGTTCGTTTGATATTTTTTGTAGTTTCGAATTTTGAAGTAATTTCTCTCTGTGAAATGTGTTTCACTGATGAGCATTATGTCAATTTTTTCTTGCTTAAGGAAGACTTCTACTTCATTTTGATGTTGAGCCAGGCCGTTGGCATTCCAGAGTGCAATTCTTGTTGTGCTATCCATTAGTTTTATTTTTATTATTTGTATTAACGAGTGTCGGTAAAAGTGTTATTATCATTTGGTTTTGCTGCATTAGGCTTTCAAACATTATTTGGAATTTATTTAGGAATGTTACCATGTTGTTATTGTCTTCTGCTTGGCACTGTGGGGCTCTGTCTTCTTGATGAATGTTTTTGTTATTGGTTGCTTGTGAGTAGCTTACATTTTCTCTTGTAGTCTGAAATTGCTGATAGTTTATTGTTTTCGGTTGGCTTTGGGTAGGCTTGTTTCTTAATTTTTGCAAGTCTCGATAGACTTTACATCCTTTGTAGTTGGCTGGATGTTGCTGTGAGCAGAGTACGCATATTGCCGGAGTATTTTTGTCTTTATTACATTCCTTGGTTAAGTGGTTTTCTGCGCATTTGACACAATAAGCTGGCTTTCTGCAATATGTTTTGGTATGCCCGTACTCCTGCCACCTCATACATTGCGGTATTTCTCTTTTTTTCTTGGGGGTTCTACCGTGATTTTAGTTCCTAGTAGGTATTTTAATTCATAGATCTTTTTATTGTTTACTCCCGGTTCCTGATCTACGAAGAACATAGGGAGAGGTTCTTTATTTTTCTAGCTTTTGATATTAGTTACATTTCTTATTTCAAACCCTTTCTCTTCTAGGATTTCTTTTAGTTCTCCCTCAGGGACTGATTTGTGTATATTTTTGATAACCACTCTGTTGGCCCTTTCTTGCCGGGGTTGGTACGTATGGAAGGCCATATTATTTGTAACTAGTAGGTGTATTAGCTTTCTGTAACTTTCTGACGAGCTCGTGTTAACTTTTACTCCGTTATTCGAGAGTGTTTTACATATAAATTCTTTTGAGTCTAGGATAGTTTTGAAGCTTTCTAGCATTAATTGGAAGTTAGCGACTTCTTGTATGAAGACTGGTGGTGGTTTTGGATCTTGTCTCGTTTCAGACTCTGTGGGTTCGTCATTTAAGGCAGTGTATATATTTGTGTTGCGTACAGTTGGATTAGTTACACTGGCTGTATTGTTGGTGTTGCTTTTACGTTGTTTATTTGTTCTTTCTTGGATTGAATCGCTTTCATTGGCTCTAGCCCTTTTTTTTGTTATTACCGTTTGCCACGGCAGGCCTGGTTCCTTCGTCTGGTAGTATGTTGATATATTTTGCGTTTGTAGTGGTGACGGTGGTGTTGGGGGTCTGGCTGGTAAGCCCTGGGATTCAAGTACCATTGGACTGGTTATAGGTGTTAACACGGTTGTCGTTATTGGTTGGCTATACGATGGAGTAGTAGCTATAGTTGTGGTTATGTTTGTTAAGGTATTCGTAACGATGTTAGATCCACCGCTTGTTAGCTGCATGGTTTATTATTACGCTTGTGTTTAATATTTGTTTTTGTTACAGTTGGCAACACTGACAGTTCGCTCAGCGATGCGCGTAGTTCAGCGCGCGTGCGCTTGTAAAGTACTGAGTCACTTCAGTTTTCGCACTAAACTTGAGGTTACTTACAGTTTGTAGTTGATTTTCACTGACTTTTTAGTGTCAGTGTTTTGCCTGAGATTCACTGATTTCCAAATCACTGCGCTTTTGAATTATATTACTGGTTTAATTGATGAATTTTAGTAAAAGCTTGGTTCAATACGAGGTTATTACCCTGTTGCACGGTTGCCAATATTCTACGGCCTGTGTGATTTGACTTCAAATTATGGTGTATATGTTCGTCGGATGGATATCTCTATAAGTTTTTGCCATATGCAGATGCCAGTAAGGAATAGTATGAAACGGGACTCGGTGGTCAAGTAGTGATGGATTTATTATCAATTATTGATCATTTTGACAAACATCAAGTATTGTGCGACAATTTTTTTACTTCCCATAAATTGGTCGCCATACTTTCCGAAAAAGGATTTTATGCCACGGGTACTATACGTGAAAATAGAACTAGTTCCTATCCCTCGGAAACGACAAAGTTGATTTCAAAATCAGAACGCGGAACATATGATTCTGCACATGATACTACAAATAGTATTTCTATAGTTAGATGGAATGATAATTCGGTCGTAACGGCAATTAGCAACCAATTCAATATACAATCCAAATCTGCAACGAAGAGGGATAATCAAAAAGAAAAAAAAAAGAGTGAATATAGAACAACCAAACGTGATCAAATAATATAATAAGCACATGTGAGGAGTGGATTTACACGATAATGAAGTAGCCAACTACAGAATTGGAGTATCCGGTAAAAAATGGTGGTGGCCTTTGCTTACAAACGCAATTGACAGCACAGTTGTTAATTATTGGAAGCTATACAATATTGTAAATAGTGAAAATATGACGCAATTAGAATTTAAGTCCAATATAGCTCTTTGTTTGCTCAAACTCCAACAAAATAAAGCAAAACCGTCCTCATCAAAAGTGCCCAATGAACTGCGCTTTGATAACATTGGTCACGTCGTTACTAAAAGTATAAACAAAGTTCGACGTAGATGTAAAATTTGTCACAATCATACAATATTTTGTTGTAACACGTGCAATGTACATTTACACACCGATTGTTTTGAGCAATATCACAAAAAATAAAATTGGCATTATTTTTAACGTATTTTACCAATAGTGCGAAAACGCACCAGCATTTTCCTCAAAGTGTAGAAGAAAAATTTTTTTTTATGTTCAATATGTATTTATCTTACATAAATTATTAGCAATAAACATGTTTAAACATTTTAAATTTCTATTTATAACTTTGGTAAAATATGGGTTCATTTGTGTTATTTGAAGTCTATTTATATATGTATGCATATTTAGGTTTGTCAAAGAAGGGGATACCGTAGCACAATTTGATAATATTTGTGAGGTGCAAAGTGATAAAGCCTCCGT
The DNA here is from genome assembly GCA_944738965.1 of Nebria brevicollis. Lineage (NCBI taxonomy): Eukaryota > Metazoa > Arthropoda > Insecta > Coleoptera > Carabidae > Nebria > Nebria brevicollis. The sequence continues at coordinate 41,453 of CALYJB010000117.1, forward strand.
CACAATAACTAGCAGATACGAAGGTATAGTTAAAAAAATATATCACTCTGTGGATGATATTGCATTAGTAGGACATCCTTTAATTGATATTGAAGAATCAGAACTCTCAGGTAATAAGATTATCTAGATACTCGATTCATATTTAAATATGTATTATTATTTTAGAAGAAGATGAAGCCATTGTTGTAAAAGAAGAAGAAATGAAGAAATATACCGCCCCTATATTAATAGATAAAAATACTGATAATTATAATGTAGCGAAATTTAAAGGTACTTATTTCATAGTTAGGTTTAGATATCTAATTAAATAGGTAATCTTTCATTCGACATTCTTTCACAATGATTATACCATCTCATTTGACACTCATCTATTCTACGAACGAATTATTTCGTCAACTCTTACAGTCGCATGACTGCCAGCGTACTACACTTTTATTGCATTTAACAACGATCCATCATATTCTTCCAAAATACACAATAAGCTCTCATGAACTACACTATCATACGCCTTTTTCAAATCGAGAAAACCTGAAAATAACTTTTTATTATTATCAAGGGACTTTTCGATAATCATAAGAAAGGAAAACAGTTGATCTACACACCCTCTTCTAGACAGAAATTGATCTTGCATATCATGCAGTTTCATACTTGATATGTACCTCACTTTTCGAATTAAAATACTTCCAACTAACTTACAACACTCAATAAATGATTATCTCAATGGTTATTAAAGTCACTCGAACAGCTTTTCCTTTTGAAAAGGGGAACAATCATAGCACGCTTCCAATCATTCGGAACTACGCGATTTTTTAAACAAAAGTTAAACATTTTTATTAACCAATCCCAACTGGCACTTTTCAATTTCTTTAGACTTGTCTAAAACAATACTTAATTCAGACATCAACTTTACATTCATTACCTCTCCATTTCCTTTTTCCTTTCATGCACAATCGTTTTTGTATCACTTTTCATCAATTTCTATTCAGCATCACGAACATCTCTCGACATATCGTTGACATTTAAATAACTACGGATAGTTTCTTTAACATTTTCATTCCACCAACCATTTTGGATACGTGCACCTATTTTTGCAACACCACATACCAGAGTCGCACGTCTTACAAGTGCTTCCTTAAATTTATTCCAAATCACATTTACATCACACTTATAATCCGGTGCAAACGAAGACAAGGCAACATTCAACTTATTTGCAAATAATTCGCTATCTGATTTGCACTTTAAACGAGAAGATTATACACGGTCCTTTTTTACCCTTTTGCACCAAACTTGTGCTAAATTAGTACGTGAAACAACTGATTATGATCATTCGTATTAAGTTCAGCCTCAAGACTCACTCTTGTATCTTGTGTAAATATGTGACATAATATGCTTGACATGAATTAGTTGCAACATACGCGACTTTAAGCAACTGGTTCCGTTGCGTCTTACGTCTCAAGTATAGTCGGGGGAAGGCCAGGGTTATTATACTTACCTGATTTATGTTGGTTCAAAATTATAAATAAATTAAAAGTCGAAACTTTCCTAATATAAATAGTAATAAAACATATCAACTAACAACTTAATAAAATTCCAGTCATAACTAGCACTATATTGTCTTAGGTAAGTGGTTGTCTCAAAAGGTGGGAAGTGTCCGGAGTGATCACACTTCTATAATGATGCGAAGCGGGGGTTTGGGCTCGAGACGACGTGTATCTGGGGGTAAATGATGGGCTAGTCATTGATGCTTTTACGTCTGGTGTCGTCATCCTAGCTTGTTATGTATTTATTAAATATCTATTGGCCAGGGCATTCCATATTTTGCCACACCATACTCTGTGCTTGTTGGGCTGGTCGCCAGCTACTTTCTTCAGTGTGAAGAAGTTCATTCACTCCGGAAATATAGCTTAAAAACGAAGCAATAACAACATCAATATTGAGAAAACATTCCCCAATCTGAAATGGACACCCCAGACCTTCTCTCCAGCATGAGCCACTATCTTGGCAAATTCGCCCTTGCTGAATACATTACGTAGGTGAAAGGACTGGGTGTCTATTTCCGCGTTTGTGACTCGTCGCGTCTCTACGTTCATTACAACCTTCCGCTCAGTGGGGAACATTAGTGTATAATGGAACGCTTCCATATGTTCCCGCGAGTATATACCGTGATAGCTCATTGGTGATATCTTCATCATGGGGATAGCTGCACTCTCTTCGTTGGTGTTCAGTCTAATTAGTGCAGGGTGCGCTTGGCGTACTTCGGGAAATATATCCACCTATTTGTTCTCCAGGTGAAGCATATATGTTAATCGACAATCTACCTGCGTACCTTGATCTTAGATAATATAGGGGTCATGAACCATGATTGATTCCGATATCCGATCGGCACCTATTGGAAACATGACTCTGACCTGCGATATTCCACGATTTTGGTTGAACAGCGAGCTAAATTTAGTACCAATACTTGAGCTATGAAATCGGTGTTCTGGTTGATTAGTGTCCATTTTTGTTAATAAAACCCTAACGACATTTAGACAATTATCAACATCAGGTTCTATTCTGTGCGCCAGAATGGTTGGTACCACATGGCTGCCGGCTTTGTCAGTTGAAGATCGAAACCCGTAGCGTGAGTCTCTACAATGACGTATTGCGTTATCCGCTTCCCGCTGGTAGCGTTTAAATTGAGAATGGTAGCTTTCCCTTCTTATAGGACGTCAACTCTTCGACTTTGGCAGCGATCCGACAGCTCATCATCTCAGTTGACTTCACCTGCCATGTTGTCGTAGCAGTATTTATCACTGATTGAGCAGACAGTCCCTATTCGCAAGTTTAGTCTGTCCTCCTCAGTATTCACTAAAGCCGTGTAGTCACATAGTAAAATGTTGATAGCAGCATTGACGATGACGTCGTCATACGTAATTTTTTTTGTCAGTATAACGCACCTCCTGACATTTCCCACTGCACCCCAGGTGGCCAGCTGTAGTGGTATAAATCTCTGTTCCATTTAAATTTAGCTCATATACGATGCCTGCCCCAATACCCGTTAAATCTATGCGTTGGAAGCGGCGTGCTTCCAGACACGTCTCGATCTTCATCTAGTGAATATAAGAAGCCAAACTTCATCGAACGGCGTTCGTGTGAGAGTGCATCCCACAATGTTCAATCAGCTGCTAGATGGTAACTATGCACGTATACAAGTGTAATTCCACATATTGCTTCTCTTGGAATAATTGGATACGTTTATCTACTGTCTCTGAATTACTTCGTTATTCGGTGCATGACTGCACAGTCGTACACAACCCTTAAGATTAAACATAACCAAATTTCGTGGCTTATACAATGCACCATCTTGAAATCTGTAATAGTACATATTAAATTTTATAAATTATATTTTATATACGACAATCTCGAATCCAGGGCAAGTCGGATACTGGCTCCCGACTTCAGGTTTGTCTACTAGGTGTTTCAGGTGCTGGATGAGACACTTGATCATGGTGTGAGGTAGGTAACGGATTAAACGGGCTGACGCCTATGGAAGTATCAGGTTCCGGTACGTTGTCCGCTATCGGAGTCACGGTCAAACGTAGTAAATAGCCCATTGACAATAATAAAGTTTTAGTCGATTCACATGGACTTTTTGTTCATTTTGCCCAAAAATTTCCTTTATTTTAGCAGTGATTTCTTCTAGTTCATAGATTCTATATGGTCCTGCCATTTTTTTGCTTACTTTGCTCTCGTACTTACTTTTATTACTGGTGCATACAAATAGACCCGATCACCTGGTTTTAACGTTGTCGCACCAGATTTCTTATTAAAAATTTTATGAACTCGATCAGTGGCCTTTTCCCAATGTTCTCGCGATTTATGATAAGCAATTTTCAATCTTTGCATGCATTCGGCAGCATAATTCTGATCGGTATCGTTTCGTGTTTTTAAAGGTCTTACCATCTCATCAAAAAGTAGCTCGATATCCCGACCATACATCAAGTAGATAGAACTATCTCCTAGTGCTCCTCCTCAATATGCTGACATAGCAAAGGGAAAGCCATTCATCCCAATCCCTGTGGTCATCATTTATGTAATGCGACAGCATGTCCTTCAATGTACGGTGAGATATCTTGAGGCTACCAATCGTCTGCGGTCTGTAAGCCGTTGTATACATTCTCTCGATATTTAGAAACTGACATATTTCTTTAAATAATTTTGACACAAAATTCATCCGCAGATCCGTCAATAGCTGACGGGAGGTGCCATGCTTAAGAACAATGCCTTTAAGGGGTGATGCCTACCTGCGAAGCTGAAAAAATGCGGAATTTCGGGATTTTTTTTCTCGAAAACGAAACAAGATAGGAAACTGCAATTATACAAGTTTATTTGATGTACATTGGTATTTAATTACGAATTTTTTCCAACTCTTTGAACCACCTGGGGGCCCGTGGCGCAGCTCCCTGCAGAAGACCTTTTTCAAAAGGCGTTTGGCGGTGACCGCGCTTGCATGTGTAAAAATCATCTGAAATCAAAATTTTCAATGGCGCTGCATTAGGAATGAGTAAAAGCGGTCTTTGATCGTTGGGTTTTGAAAAAAAAAATTTTTTGAGAAAATGACGGCCTCCTGGATGAAAAAGTCATTTTTTCGAGGCAAAAAAAGTGTCTTTGATCGGCTGCAAAAATTCGAAAATAAATAATAGGAAAAATCCGAACGATCAAAGACTAGAAAAAAAGGTTTCTGATAGGAGACGCAAAGGCTCGTTCAAATTAAATGAATACACGTTGAGTTATCGCGGTCACCGACTTTGAAAAAGTGGTTTCGAGATATCGCCTCTTTTCTATTTGGGCAGCAGTACGCACGCTTTGTTCCACGCACAGCTGGCGCGCGCTACTTGCTCCGGCAGGGGTGTCGACTACCTTTACATAATCTCGCATAACTTCGACAATTTGT
>CALYJB010000118.1:0-26266 GCA_944738965.1 Nebria brevicollis
GTTATTTAGTTATTTAGTTATTTAGTTATTTAGTTATTTAGTTATTTAGTTATTTAGTTATTTAGTTATTTAGTTATTTAGTTATTTAGTTATTTAGTTATTTAGTTATTTAGTTATTTAGTTATTTAGTTATTTAGTTATTTAGTTATTTAGTTATTTAGTTATTTAGTTATTTAGTTATTTAGTTATTTAGTTATTTAGTTATTTAGTTATTTAGTTATTTAGTTATTTAGTTATTTAGTTATTTAGTTATTTAGTTATTTAGTTATTTAGTTATTTAGTTATTTAGTTATTTAGTTATTTAGTTATTTAGTTATTTAGTTATTTAGTTATTTAGTTATTTAGTTATTTAGTTATTTAGTTATTTAGTTATTTAGTTATTTAGTTATTTAGTTATTTAGTTATTTAGTTATTTAGTTATTTAGTTATTTAGTTATTTAGTTATTTAGTTATTTAGTTATTTAGTTATTTAGTTATTTAGTTATTTAGTTATTTAGTTATTTAGTTATTTAGTTATTTAGTTATTTAGTTATTTAGTTATTTAGTTATTTAGTTATTTAGTTATTTAGTTATTTAGTTATTTAGTTATTTAGTTATTTAGTTATTTAGTTATTTAGTTATTTAGTTATTTAGTTATTTAGTTATTTAGTTATTTAGTTATTTAGTTATTTAGTTATTTAGTTATTTAGTTATTTAGTTATTTAGTTATTTAGTTATTTAGTTATTTCGTTATTTAGTTATTTAGTTATTTAGTTATTTAGTTATTTAGTTATTTAGTTATTTAGTTATTTAGTTATTTAGTTATTTAGTTATTTAGTTATTTAGTTATTTAGTTATTTAGTTATTTAGTTATTTAGTTATTTAGTTATTTAGTTATTTAGTTATTTAGTTATTTAGTTATTTAGTTATTTAGTTATTTAGTTATTTAGTTATTTAGTTATTTAGTTAGTTATTTAGTTATTTAGTTATTTAGTTATTTAGTTATTTAGTTATTTAGTTATTTAGTTATTTAGTTATTTAGTTATTTAGTTATTTAGTTATTTAGTTATTTAGTTATTTAGTTATTTAGTTATTTAGTTATTTAGTTATTTAGTTATTTAGTTATTTAGTTATTTAGTTATTTAGTTATTTAGTTATTTAGTTATTTAGTTATTTAGTTATTTAGTTATTTAGTTATTTAGTTATTTAGTTATTTAGTTATTTAGTTATTTAGTTATTTAGTTATTTAGTTATTTAGTTATTTAGTTATTTAGTTATTTAGTTATTTAGTTATTTAGTTATTTAGTTATTTAGTTATTTAGTTATTTAGTTATTTAGTTATTTAGTTATTTAGTTATTTAGTTATTTAGTTATTTAGTTATTTAGTTATTTAGTTATTTAGTTATTTAGTTATTTAGTTATTTAGTTATTTAGTTATTTAGTTATTTAGTTATTTAGTTATTTAGTTATTTAGTTATTTAGTTATTTAGTTATTTAGTTATTTAGTTATTTAGTTATTTAGTTATTTAGTTATTTAGTTATTTAGTTATTTAGTTATTTAGTTATTTAGTTATTTAGTTATTTAGTTATTTAGTTATTTAGTTATTTAGTTATTTAGTTATTTAGTTATTTAGTTATTTAGTTATTTAGTTATTTAGTTATTTAGTTATTTAGTTATTTAGTTACTTAGTTATTTAGTTATTTAGTTATTTAGTTATTTAGTTATTTAGTTATTTAGTTATTTAGTTATTTAGTTATTTAGTTATTTAGTTATTTAGTTATTTAGTTATTTAGTTATTTAGTTATTTAGTTATTTAGTTATTTAGTTATTTAGTTATTTAGTTATTTAGTTATTTAGTTATTTAGTTATTTAGTTATTTAGTTATTTAGTTATTTAGTTATTTAGTTATTTAGTTATTTAGTTATTTAGTTATTTAGTTATTTAGTTATTTAGTTATTTAGTTATTTAGTTATTTAGTTATTTAGTTATTTAGTTATTTAGTTATTTAGTTATTTAGTTATTTAGTTATTTAGTTATTTAGTTATTTAGTTATTTAGTTATTTAGTTATTTAGTTATTTAGTTATTTAGTTATTTAGTTATTTGGTTATTTGGTTATTTGGTTATTTGGTTATTTGGTTATTTGGTTATTTGGTTATTTGGTTATTTGGTTATTTGGTTATTTGGTTATTTGGTTATTTGGTTATTTGGTTATTTGGTTATTTGGTTATTTGGTTATTTGGTTATTTGGTTATTTGGTTATTTGGTTATTTGGTTATTTGGTTATTTGGTTATTTGGTTATTTGGTTATTTGGTTATTTGGTTATTTGGTTATTTGGTTATTTGGTTATTTGGTTATTTGGTTATTTGGTTATTTGGTTATTTGGTTATTTGGTTATTTGGTTATTTGGGTTATTTGGTTATTTGGTTATTTGGTTATTTGGTTATTTGGTTATTTGGTTATTTGGTTATTTGGTATTTGGTTATTTGGTTATTTGGTTATTTGGTTATTTGGTTATTTGGTTATTTGGTTATTTGGTTATTTGGTTATTTGGTTATTTGGTTATTTGGTTATTTGGTTATTTGGTTATTTGGTTATTTGGTTATTTGGTTATTTGGTTATTTGGTTATTTGGTTATTTGGTTATTTGGTTATTTGGTTATTTGGTTATTTGGTTATTTAGTTATTTAGTTATTTAGTTATTTAGTTATTTAGTTATTTAGTTATTTAGTTATTTAGTTATTTAGTTATTTAGTTATTTAGTTATTTAGTTATTTAGTTATTTAGTTATTTAGTTATTTAGTTATTTAGTTATTTAGTTATTTAGTTATTTAGTTTAGTTATTTAGTTATTTAGTTATTTAGTTATTTTTATTTAGTTATTTAGTTATTTAGTTATTTAGTTATTTAGTTATTTAGTTATTTAGTTATTTAGTTATTTAGTTATTTAGTTATTTAGTTATTTAGTTATTTAGTTATTTAGTTATTTAGTTATTTAGTTATTTAGTTATTTAGTTATTTAGTTATTTAGTTATTTAGTTATTTAGTTATTTAGTTATTTAGTTATTTAGTTATTTAGTTATTTAGTTATTTAGTTATTTAGTTATTTAGTTATTTAGTTATTTAGTTATTTAGTTATTTAGTTATTTAGTTATTTAGTTATTTAGTTATTTAGTTATTTAGTTATTTAGTTATTTAGTTATTTAGTTATTTAGTTATTTAGTTATTTAGTTATTTAGTTATTTAGTTATTTAGTTATTTAGTTATTTAGTTATTTAGTTATTTAGTTATTTAGTTATTTAGTTATTTAGTTATTTAGTTATTTAGTTATTTAGTTATTTAGTTATTTAGTTATTTAGTTATTTAGTTATTTAGTTATTTAGTTATTTAGTTATTTAGTTATTTAGTTATTTAGTTATTTAGTTATTTAGTTATTTAGTTATTTAGTTATTTAGTTATTTAGTTATTTAGTTATTTAGTTATTTAGTTATTTAGTTATTTAGTTATTTAGTTATTTAGTTATTTAGTTATTTAGTTATTTAGTTATTTAGTTATTTAGTTATTTAGTTATTTAGTTATTTAGTTATTTAGTTATTTAGTTATTTAGTTATTTAGTTATTTAGTTATTTAGTTATTTAGTTATTTAGTTATTTAGTTATTTAGTTATTTAGTTATCTAGTTATTTAGTTATTTAGTTATTTAGTTATTTAGTTATTTAGTTATTTAGTTATTTAGTTATTTAGTTATTTAGTTATTTAGTTATTTAGTTATTTAGTTATTTAGTTATTTAGTTATTTAGTTATTTAGTTATTTAGTTATTTAGTTATTTAGTTATTTAGTTATTTAGTTATTTAGTTATTTAGTTATTTAGTTATTTAGTTATTTAGTTATTTAGTTATTTAGTTATTTAGTTATTTAGTTATTTAGTTATTTAGTTATTTAGTTATTTAGTTATTTAGTTATTTAGTTATTTAGTTATTTAGTTATTTAGTTATTTAGTTATTTAGTTATTTAGTTATTTAGTTATTTAGTTATTTAGTTATTTAGTTATTTAGTTATTTAGTTATTTAGTTATTTAGTTATTTAGTTATTTAGTTATTTAGTTATTTAGTTATTTAGTTATTTAGTTATTTAGTTATTTAGTTATTTAGTTATTTAGTTATTTAGTTATTTAGTTATTTAGTTATTTAGTTATTTAGTTATTTAGTTATTTAGTTATTTAGTTATTTAGTTATTTAGTTATTTAGTTATTTAGTTATTTAGTTATTTAGTTATTTAGTTATTTAGTTATTTAGTTATTTAGTTATTTAGTTATTTAGTTATTTAGTTATTTAGTTATTTAGTTATTTAGTTATTTAGTTATTTAGTTATTTAGTTATTTAGTTATTTAGTTATTTAGTTATTTAGTTATTTAGTTATTTAGTTATTTAGTTATTTAGTTATTTAGTTATTTAGTTATTTAGTTATTTAGTTATTTAGTTATTTAGTTATTTAGTTATTTAGTTATTTAGTTATTTAGTTATTTAGTTATTTAGTTATTTAGTTATTTAGTTATTTAGTTATTTAGTTATTTAGTTATTTAGTTATTTAGTTATTTAGTTATTTAGTTATTTAGTTATTTAGTTATTTAGTTATTTAGTTATTTAGTTATTTAGTTATTTAGTTATTTAGTTATTTAGTTATTTAGTTATTTAGTTATTTAGTTATTTAGTTATTTAGTTATTTAGTTATTTAGTTATTTAGTTATTTAGTTATTTAGTTATTTAGTTATTTAGTTATTTAGTTATTTAGTTATTTAGTTATTTAGTTATTTAGTTATTTAGTTATTTAGTTATTTAGTTATTTAGTTATTTAGTTATTTAGTTATTTAGTTATTTAGTTATTTAGTTATTTAGTTATTTAGTTATTTAGTTATTTAGTTATTTAGTTATTTAGTTATTTAGTTATTTAGTTATTTAGTTATTTAGTTATTTAGTTATTTAGTTATTTAGTTATTTAGTTATTTAGTTATTTAGTTATTTAGTTATTTAGTTATTTAGTTATTTAGTTATTTAGTTATTTAGTTATTTAGTTATTTAGTTATTTAGTTATTTAGTTATTTAGTTATTTAGTTATTTAGTTATTTAGTTATTTAGTTATTTAGTTATTTAGTTATTTAGTTATTTAGTTATTTAGTTATTTAGTTATTTAGTTATTTAGTTATTTAGTTATTTAGTTATTTAGTTATTTAGTTATTTAGTTATTTAGTTATTTAGTTATTTAGTTATTTAGTTATTTAGTTATTTAGTTATTTAGTTATTTAGTTATTTAGTTATTTAGTTATTTAGTTATTTAGTTATTTAGTTATTTAGTTATTTAGTTATTTAGTTATTTAGTTATTTAGTTATTTAGTTATTTAGTTATTTAGTTATTTAGTTATTTAGTTATTTAGTTATTTAGTTATTTAGTTATTTAGTTATTTAGTTATTTAGTTATTTAGTTATTTAGTTATTTAGTTATTTAGTTATTTAGTTATTTAGTTATTTAGTTATTTAGTTATTTAGTTATTTAGTTATTTAGTTATTTAGTTATTTAGTTATTTAGTTATTTAGTTATTTAGTTATTTAGTTATTTAGTTATTTAGTTATTTAGTTATTTAGTTATTTAGTTATTTAGTTATTTAGTTATTTAGTTATTTAGTTATTTAGTTATTTAGTTATTTAGTTATTTAGTTATTTAGTTATTTAGTTATTTAGTTATTTAGTTATTTAGTTATTTAGTTATTTAGTTATTTAGTTATTTAGTTATTTAGTTATTTAGTTATTTAGTTATTTAGTTATTTAGTTATTTAGTTATTTAGTTATTTAGTTATTTAGTTATTTAGTTATTTAGTTATTTAGTTATTTAGTTATTTAGTTATTTAGTTATTTAGTTATTTAGTTATTTAGTTATTTAGTTATTTAGTTATTTAGTTATTTAGTTATTTAGTTATTTAGTTATTTAGTTATTTAGTTATTTAGTTATTTAGTTATTTAGTTATTTAGTTATTTAGTTATTTAGTTATTTAGTTATTTAGTTATTTAGTTATTTAGTTATTTAGTTATTTAGTTATTTAGTTATTTAGTTATTTAGTTATTTAGTTATTTAGTTATTTAGTTATTTAGTTATTTAGTTATTTAGTTATTTACTTATTTAGTTATTTAGTTATTTAGTTATTTAGTTATTTAGTTATTTAGTTATTTAGTTATTTAGTTATTTAGTTATTTAGTTATTTAGTTATTTAGTTATTTAGTTATTTAGTTATTTAGTTATTTAGTTATTTAGTTATTTAGTTATTTAGTTATTTAGTTATTTAGTTATTTAGTTATTTAGTTATTTAGTTATTTAGTTATTTAGTTATTTAGTTATTTAGTTATTTAGTTATTTAGTTATTTAGTTATTTAGTTATTTAGTTATTTAGTTATTTAGTTATTTAGTTATTTAGTTATTTAGTTATTTAGTTATTTAGTTATTTAGTTATTTAGTTATTTAGTTATTTAGTTATTTAGTTATTTAGTTATTTAGTTATTTAGTTATTTAGTTATTTAGTTATTTAGTTATTTAGTTATTTAGTTATTTAGTTATTTAGTTATTTAGTTATTTAGTTATTTAGTTATTTAGTTATTTAGTTATTTAGTTATTTAGTTATTTAGTTATTTAGTTATTTAGTTATTTAGTTATTTAGTTATTTAGTTATTTAGTTATTTAGTTATTTAGTTATTTAGTTATTTAGTTATTTAGTTATTTAGTTATTTAGTTATTTAGTTATTTAGTTATTTAGTTATTTAGTTATTTAGTTATTTAGTTATTTAGTTATTTAGTTATTTAGTTATTTAGTTATTTAGTTATTTAGTTATTTAGTTATTTAGTTATTTAGTTATTTAGTTATTTAGTTATTTAGTTATTTAGTTATTTAGTTATTTAGTTATTTAGTTATTTAGTTATTTAGTTATTTAGTTATTTAGTTATTTAGTTATTTAGTTATTTAGTTATTTAGTTATTTAGTTATTTAGTTATTTAGTTATTTAGTTATTTAGTTATTTAGTTATTTAGTTATTTAGTTATTTAGTTATTTAGTTATTTAGTTATTTAGTTATTTAGTTATTTAGTTATTTAGTTATTTAGTTATTTAGTTATTTAGTTATTTAGTTATTTAGTTATTTAGTTATTTAGTTATTTAGTTATTTAGTTATTTAGTTATTTAGTTATTTAGTTATTTAGTTATTTAGTTATTTAGTTATTTAGTTATTTAGTTATTTAGTTATTTAGTTATTTAGTTATTTAGTTATTTAGTTATTTAGTTATTTAGTTATTTAGTTATTTAGTTATTTAGTTATTTAGTTATTTAGTTATTTAGTTATTTAGTTATTTAGTTATTTAGTTATTTAGTTATTTAGTTATTTAGTTATTTAGTTATTTAGTTATTTAGTTATTTAGTTATTTAGTTATTTAGTTATTTAGTTATTTAGTTATTTAGTTATTTAGTTATTTAGTTATTTAGTTATTTAGTTATTTAGTTATTTAGTTATTTAGTTATTTAGTTATTTAGTTATTTAGTTATTTAGTTATTTAGTTATTTAGTTATTTAGTTATTTAGTTATTTAGTTATTTAGTTATTTAGTTATTTAGTTATTTAGTTATTTAGTTATTTAGTTATTCAGTTATTTAGTTATTTAGTTATTTAGTTATTTAGTTATTTAGTTATTTAGTTATTTAGTTATTTAGTTATTTAGTTATTTAGTTATTTAGTTATTTAGTTATTTAGTTATTTAGTTATTTAGTTATTTAGTTATTTAGTTATTTAGTTATTTAGTTATTTAGTTATTTAGTTATTTAGTTATTTAGTTATTTAGTTATTTAGTTATTTAGTTATTTAGTTATTTAGTTATTTAGTTATTTAGTTATTTAGTTATTTAGTTATTTAGTTATTTAGTTATTTAGTTATTTAGTTATTTAGTTATTTAGTTATTTAGTTATTTAGTTATTTAGTTATTTAGTTATTTAGTTATTTAGTTATTTAGTTATTTAGTTATTTAGTTATTTAGTTATTTAGTTATTTAGTTATTTAGTTATTTAGTTATTTAGTTATTTAGTTATTTAGTTATTTAGTTATTTAGTTATTTAGTTATTTAGTTATTTAGTTATTTAGTTATTTAGTTATTTAGTTATTTAGTTATTTAGTTATTTAGTTATTTAGTTATTTAGTTATTTAGTTATTTAGTTATTTAGTTATTTAGTTATTTAGTTATTTAGTTATTTAGTTATTTAGTTATTTAGTTATTTAGTTATTTAGTTATTTAGTTATTTAGTTATTTAGTTATTTAGTTATTTAGTTATTTAGTTATTTAGTTATTTAGTTATTTAGTTATTTAGTTATTTAGTTATTTAGTTATTTAGTTATTTAGTTATTTAGTTATTTAGTTATTTAGTTATTTAGTTATTTAGTTATTTAGTTATTTAGTTATTTAGTTATTTAGTTATTTAGTTATTTAGTTATTTAGTTATTTAGTTATTTAGTTATTTAGTTATTTAGTTATTTAGTTATTTAGTTATTTAGTTATTTAGTTATTTAGTTATTTAGTTATTTAGTTATTTAGTTATTTAGTTATTTAGTTATTTAGTTATTTAGTTATTTAGTTATTTAGTTATTTAGTTATTCAGTTATTTAGTTATTTAGTTATTTAGTTATTTAGTTATTTAGTTATTTAGTTATTTAGTTATTTAGTTATTTAGTTATTTAGTTATTTAGTTATTTAGTTATTTAGTTATTTAGTTATTTAGTTATTTAGTTATTTAGTTATTTAGTTATTTAGTTATTTAGTTATTTAGTTATTTAGTTATTTAGTTATTTAGTTATTTAGTTATTTAGTTATTTAGTTATTTAGTTATTTAGTTATTTAGTTATTTAGTTATTTAGTTATTTAGTTATTTAGTTATTTAGTTATTTAGTTATTTAGTTATTTAGTTATTTAGTTATTTAGTTATTTAGTTATTTAGTTATTTAGTTATTTAGTTATTTAGTTATTTAGTTATTTAGTTATTTAGTTATTTAGTTATTTAGTTATTTAGTTATTTAGTTATTTAGTTATTTAGTTATTTAGTTATTTAGTTATTTAGTTATTTAGTTATTTAGTTATTTAGTTATTTAGTTATTTAGTTATTTAGTTATTTAGTTATTTAGTTATTTAGTTATTTAGTTATTTAGTTATTTAGTTATTTAGTTATTTAGTTATTTAGTTATTTAGTTATTTAGTTATTTAGTTATTTAGTTATTTAGTTATTTAGTTCTTTAGTTATTTAGTTATTTAGTTATTTAGTTATTTAGTTATTTAGTTATTTAGTTATTTAGTTATTTAGTTATTCAGTTATTTAGTTATTTAGTTATTTAGTTATTTAGTTATTTAGTTATTTAGTTATTTAGTTATTTAGTTATTTAGTTATTTAGTTATTTAGTTATTTAGTTATTTAGTTATTTAGTTATTTAGTTATTTAGTTATTTAGTTATTTAGTTATTTAGTTATTTAGTTATTTAGTTATTTAGTTATTTAGTTATTTAGTTATTTAGTTATTTAGTTATTTAGTTATTTAGTTATTTAGTTATTTAGTTATTTAGTTATTTAGTTATTTAGTTATTTAGTTATTTAGTTATTTAGTTATTTAGTTATTTAGTTATTTAGTTATTTAGTTATTTAGTTATTTAGTTATTTAGTTATTTAGTTATTTAGTTATTTAGTTATTTAGTTATTTAGTTATTTAGTTATTTAGTTATTTAGTTATTTAGTTATTTAGTTATTTAGTTATTTAGTTATTTAGTTATTTAGTTATTTAGTTATTTAGTTATTTAGTTATTTAGTTATTTAGTTATTTAGTTATTTAGTTATTTAGTTATTTAGTTATTTAGTTATTTAGTTATTTAGTTATTTAGTTATTTAGTTATTTAGTTATTTAGTTATTTAGTTATTTAGTTATTTAGTTATTTAGTTATTTAGTTATTTAGTTATTTAGTTATTTAGTTATTTAGTTATTTAGTTATTTAGTTATTTAGTTATTTAGTTATTTAGTTATTTAGTTATTTAGTTATTTAGTTATTTAGTTATTTAGTTATTTAGTTATTTAGTTATTTAGGTTATTTAGTTATTTAGTTATTTAGTTATTTAGTTATTTAGTTATTTAGTTATTTAGTTATTTAGTTATTTAGTTATTTAGTTATTTAGTTATTTAGTTATTTAGTTATTTAGTTATTTAGTTATTTAGTTATTTAGTTATTTAGTTATTTAGTTATTTAGTTATTTAGTTATTTAGTTATTTAGTTATTTAGTTATTTAGTTATTTAGTTATTTAGTTATTTAGTTATTTAGTTATTTAGTTATTTAGTTATTTAGTTATTTAGTTATTTAGTTATTTAGTTATTTAGTTATTTAGTTATTTAGTTATTTAGTTATTTAGTTATTTAGTTATTTAGTTATTTAGTTATTTAGTTATTTAGTTATTTAGTTATTTAGTTATTTAGTTATTTAGTTATTTAGTTATTTAGTTATTTAGTTATTTAGTTATTTAGTTATTTAGTTATTTAGTTATTTAGTTATTTAGTTATTTAGTTATTTAGTTATTTAGTTATTTAGTTATTTAGTTATTTAGTTATTTAGTTATTTAGTTATTTAGTTATTTAGTTATTTAGTTATTTAGTTATTTAGTTATTTAGTTATTTAGTTATTTAGTTATTTAGTTATTTAGTTATTTAGTTATTTAGTTATTTAGTTATTTAGTTATTTAGTTATTTAGTTATTTAGTTATTTAGTTATTTAGTTATTTAGTTATTTAGTTATTTAGTTATTTAGTTATTTAGTTATTTAGTTATTTAGTTATTTAGTTATTTAGTTATTTAGTTATTTAGTTATTTAGTTATTTAGTTATTTAGTTATTTAGTTATTTAGTTATTTAGTTATTTAGTTATTTAGTTATTTAGTTATTTAGTTATTTAGTTATTTAGTTATTTAGTTATTTAGTTATTTAGTTATTTAGTTATTTAGTTATTTAGTTATTTAGTTATTTAGTTATTTAGTTATTTAGTTATTTAGTTATTTAGTTATTTAGTTATTTAGTTATTTAGTTATTTAGTTATTTAGTTATTTAGTTATTTAGTTATTTAGTTATTTAGTTATTTAGTTATTTAGTTATTTAGTTATTTAGTTATTTAGTTATTTAGTTATTTAGTTATTTAGTTATTTAGTTATTTAGTTATTTAGTTATTTAGTTATTTAGTTATTTAGTTATTTAGTTATTTAGTTATTTAGTTATTTAGTTATTTAGTTATTTAGTTATTTAGTTATTTAGTTATTTAGTTATTTAGTTATTTAGTTATTTAGTTATTTAGTTATTTAGTTATTTAGTTATTTAGTTATTTAGTTATTTAGTTATTTAGTTATTTAGTTATTTAGTTATTTAGTTATTTAGTTATTTAGTTATTTAGTTATTTAGTTATTTAGTTATTTAGTTATTTAGTTATTTAGTTATTTAGTTATTTAGTTATTTAGTTATTTAGTTATTTAGTTATTTAGTTATTTAGTTATTTAGTTATTTAGTTATTCAGTTATTTAGTTATTTAGTTATTTAGTTATTTAGTTATTTAGTTATTTAGTTATTTAGTTATTTAGTTATTTAGTTATTTAGTTATTTAGTTATTTAGTTATTTAGTTATTTAGTTATTTAGTTATTTAGTTATTTAGTTATTTAGTTATTTAGTTATTTAGTTATTTAGTTATTTAGTTATTTAGTTATTTAGTTATTTAGTTATTTAGTTATTTAGTTATTTAGTTATTTAGTTATTTAGTTATTTAGTTATTTAGTTATTTAGTTATTTAGTTATTTAGTTATTTAGTTATTTAGTTATTTAGTTATTTAGTTATTTAGTTATTTAGTTATTTAGTTATTTAGTTATTTAGTTATTTAGTTATTTAGTTATTTAGTTATTTAGTTATTTAGTTATTTAGTTATTTAGTTATTTAGTTATTTAGTTATTTAGTTATTTAGTTATTTAGTTATTTAGTTATTTAGTTATTTAGTTATTTAGTTATTTAGTTATTTAGTTATTTAGTTATTTAGTTATTTAGTTATTTAGTTATTTAGTTATTTAGTTATTTAGTTATTTAGTTATTTAGTTATTTAGTTATTTAGTTATTTAGTTATTTAGTTATTTAGTTATTTAGTTATTTAGTTATTTAGTTATTTAGTTATTTAGTTATTTAGTTATTTAGTTATTTAGTTATTTAGTTATTTAGTTATTTAGTTATTTAGTTATTTAGTTATTTAGTTATTTAGTTATTTAGTTATTTAGTTATTTAGTTATTTAGTTATTTAGTTATTTAGTTATTTAGTTATTTAGTTATTTAGTTATTTAGTTATTTAGTTATTTAGTTATTTAGTTATTTAGTTATTTAGTTATTTAGTTATTTAGTTATTTAGTTATTTAGTTATTTAGTTATTTAGTTATTTAGTTATTTAGTTATTTAGTTATTTAGTTATTTAGTTATTTAGTTATTTAGTTATTTAGTTATTTAGTTATTTAGTTATTTAGTTATTTAGTTATTTAGTTATTTAGTTATTTAGTTATTTAGTTATTTAGTTATTTAGTTATTTAGTTATTTAGTTATTTAGTTATTTAGTTATTTAGTTATTTAGTTATTTAGTTATTTAGTTATTTAGTTATTTAGTTATTTAGTTATTTAGTTATTTAGTTATTTAGTTATTTAGTTATTTAGTTATTTAGTTATTTAGTTATTTAGTTATTTAGTTATTTAGTTATTTAGTTATTTAGTTATTTAGTTATTTAGTTATTTAGTTATTTAGTTATTTAGTTATTTAGTTATTTAGTTATTTAGTTATTTAGTTATTTAGTTATTTAGTTATTTAGTTATTTAGTTATTTAGTTATTTAGTTATTTAGTTATTTAGTTATTTAGTTATTTAGTTATTTAGTTATTTAGTTATTTAGTTATTTAGTTATTTAGTTATTTAGTTATTTAGTTATTTAGTTATTTAGTTATTTAGTTATTTAGTTATTTAGTTATTTAGTTATTTAGTTATTTAGTTATTTAGTTATTTAGTTATTTAGTTATTTAGTTATTTAGTTATTTAGTTATTTAGTTATTTAGTTATTTAGTTATTTAGTTATTTAGTTATTTAGTTATTTAGTTATTTAGTTATTTAGTTATTTAGTTATTTAGTTATTTAGTTATTTAGTTATTTAGTTATTTAGTTATTTAGTTATTTAGTTATTTAGTTATTTAGTTATTTAGTTATTTAGTTATTTAGTTATTTAGTTATTTAGTTATTTAGTTATTTAGTTATTTAGTTATTTAGTTATTTAGTTATTTAGTTATTTAGTTATTTAGTTATTTAGTTATTTAGTTATTTAGTTATTTAGTTATTTAGTTATTTAGTTATTTAGTTATTTAGTTATTTAGTTATTTAGTTATTTAGTTATTTAGTTATTTAGTTATTTAGTTATTTAGTTATTTAGTTATTTAGTTATTTAGTTATTTAGTTATTTAGTTATTTAGTTATTTAGTTATTTAGTTATTTAGTTATTTAGTTATTTAGTTATTTAGTTATTTAGTTATTTAGTTATTTAGTTATTTAGTTATTTAGTTATTTAGTTATTTAGTTATTTAGTTATTTAGTTATTTAGTTATTTAGTTATTTAGTTATTTAGTTATTTAGTTATTTAGTTATTTAGTTATTTAGTTATTTAGTTATTTAGTTATTTAGTTATTTAGTTATTTAGTTATTTAGTTATTTAGTTATTTAGTTATTTAGTTATTTAGTTATTTAGTTATTTAGTTATTTAGTTATTTAGTTATTTAGTTATTTAGTTATTTAGTTATTTAGTTATTTAGTTATTTAGTTATTTAGTTATTTAGTTATTTAGTTATTTAGTTATTTAGTTATTTAGTTATTCAGTTATTTAGTTATTTAGTTATTTAGTTATTTAGTTATTTAGTTATTTAGTTATTTAGTTATTTAGTTATTTAGTTATTTAGTTATTTAGTTATTTAGTTATTTAGTTATTTAGTTATTTAGTTATTTAGTTATTTAGTTATTTAGTTATTTAGTTATTTAGTTATTTAGTTATTTAGTTATTTAGTTATTTAGTTATTTAGTTATTTAGTTATTTAGTTATTTAGTTATTTAGTTATTTAGTTATTTAGTTATTTAGTTATTTAGTTATTTAGTTATTTAGTTATTTAGTTATTTAGTTATTTAGTTATTTAGTTATTTAGTTATTTAGTTATTTAGTTATTTAGTTATTTAGTTATTTAGTTATTTAGTTATTTAGTTATTTAGTTATTTAGTTATTTAGTTATTTAGTTATTTAGTTATTTAGTTATTTAGTTATTTAGTTATTTAGTTATTTAGTTATTTAGTTATTTAGTTATTTAGTTATTTAGTTATTTAGTTATTTAGTTATTTAGTTATTTAGTTATTTAGTTATTTAGTTATTTAGTTATTTAGTTATTTAGTTATTTAGTTATTTAGTTATTTAGTTATTTAGTTATTTAGTTATTTAGTTATTTAGTTATTTAGTTATTTAGTTATTTAGTTATTTAGTTATTTAGTTATTTAGTTATTTAGTTATTTAGTTATTTAGTTATTTAGTTATTTAGTTATTTAGTTATTTAGTTATTTAGTTATTTAGTTATTTAGTTATTTAGTTATTTAGTTATTTAGTTATTTAGTTATTTAGTTATTTAGTTATTTAGTTATTTAGTTATTTAGTTATTTAGTTATTTAGTTATTTAGTTATTTAGTTATTTAGTTATTTAGTTATTTAGTTATTTAGTTATTTAGTTATTTAGCTATTTAGTTATTTAGTTATTTAGTTATTTAGTTATTTAGTTATTTAGTTATTTAGTTATTTAGTTATTTAGTTATTTAGTTATTTAGTTATTTAGTTATTTAGTTATTTAGTTATTTAGTTATTTAGTTATTTAGTTATTTAGTTATTTAGTTATTTAGTTATTTAGTTATTTAGTTATTTAGTTATTTAGTTATTTAGTTATTTAGTTATTTAGTTATTTAGTTATTTAGTTATTTAGTTATTTAGTTATTTAGTTATTTAGTTATTTAGTTATTTAGTTATTTAGTTATTTAGTTATTTAGTTATTTAGTTATTTAGTTATTTAGTTATTTAGTTATTTAGTTATTTAGTTATTTAGTTATTTAGTTATTTAGTTATTTAGTTATTTAGTTATTTAGTTATTTAGTTATTTAGTTATTTAGTTATTTAGTTATTTAGTTATTTAGTTATTTAGTTATTTAGTTATTTAGTTATTTAGTTATTTAGTTATTTAGTTATTTAGTTATTTAGTTATTTAGTTATTTAGTTATTTAGTTATTTAGTTATTTAGTTATTTAG
Source organism: Nebria brevicollis (assembly GCA_944738965.1). Lineage (NCBI taxonomy): Eukaryota > Metazoa > Arthropoda > Insecta > Coleoptera > Carabidae > Nebria > Nebria brevicollis. The sequence goes on from CALYJB010000118.1 coordinate 15,410, forward strand.
TTATTTAGTTATTTAGTTATTTAGTTATTTAGTTATTTAGTTATTTAGTTATTTAGTTATTTAGTTATTTAGTTATTTAGTTATTTAGTTATTTAGTTATTTAGTTATTTAGTTATTTAGTTATTTAGTTATTTAGTTATTTAGTTATTTAGTTATTTAGTTATTTAGTTATTTAGTTATTTAGTTATTTAGTTATTTAGTTATTTAGTTATTTAGTTATTTAGTTATTTAGTTATTTAGTTATTTAGTTATTTAGTTATTTAGTTATTTAGTTATTTAGTTATTTAGTTATTTAGTTATTTAGTTATTTAGTTATTTAGTTATTTAGTTATTTAGTTATTTAGTTATTTAGTTATTTAGTTATTTAGTTATTTAGTTATTTAGTTATTTAGTTATTTAGTTATTTAGTTATTTAGTTATTTAGTTATTTAGTTATTTAGTTATTTAGTTATTTAGTTATTTAGTTATTTAGTTAGTTATTTAGTTATTTAGTTAGTTATTTATTTAGTTATTTAGTTATTTAGTTATTTAGTTATTTAGTTATTTAGTTATTTAGTTATTTAGTTATTTAGTTATTTAGTTATTTAGTTATTTAGTTATTTAGTTATTTAGTTATTTAGTTATTTAGTTATTTAGTTATTTAGTTATTTAGTTATTTAGTTATTTAGTTATTTAGTTATTTAGTTATTTAGTTATTTAGTTATTTAGTTATTTAGTTATTTAGTTATTTAGTTATTTAGTTATTTAGTTATTTAGTTATTTAGTTATTTAGTTATTTAGTTATTTAGTTATTTAGTTATTTAGTTATTTAGTTATTTAGTTATTTAGTTATTTAGTTATTTAGTTATTTAGTTATTTAGTTATTTAGTTATTTAGTTATTTAGTTATTTAGTTATTTAGTTATTTAGTTATTTAGTTATTTAGTTATTTAGTTATTTAGTTATTTAGTTATTTAGTTATTTAGTTATTTAGTTATTTAGTTATTTAGTTATTTAGTTATTTAGTTATTTAGTTATTTAGTTATTTAGTTATTTAGTTATTTAGTTATTTAGTTATTTAGTTATTTAGTTATTTAGTTATTTAGTTATTTAGTTATTTAGTTATTTAGTTATTTAGTTATTTAGTTATTTAGTTATTTAGTTATTTAGTTATTTAGTTATTTAGTTATTTAGTTATTTAGTTATTTAGTTATTTAGTTATTTAGTTATTTAGTTATTTAGTTATTTAGTTATTTAGTTATTTAGTTATTTAGTTATTTAGTTATTTAGTTATTTAGTTATTTAGTTATTTAGTTATTTAGTTATTTAGTTATTTAGTTATTTAGTTATTTAGTTATTTAGTTATTTAGTTATTTAGTTATTTAGTTATTTAGTTATTTAGTTATTTAGTTATTTAGTTATTTAGTTATTTAGTTATTTAGTTATTTAGTTATTTAGTTATTTAGTTATTTAGTTATTTAGTTATTTAGTTATTTAGTTATTTAGTTATTTAGTTATTTAGTTATTTAGTTATTTAGTTATTTAGTTATTTAGTTATTTAGTTATTTAGTTATTTAGTTATTTAGTTATTTAGTTATTTAGTTATTTAGTTATTTAGTTATTTAGTTATTTAGTTATTTAGTTATTTAGTTATTTAGTTATTTAGTTATTTAGTTATTTAGTTATTTAGTTATTTAGTTATTTAGTTATTTAGTTATTTAGTTATTTAGTTATTTAGTTATTTAGTTATTTAGTTATTTAGTTATTTAGTTATTTAGTTATTTAGTTATTTAGTTATTTAGTTATTTAGTTATTTAGTTATTTAGTTATTTAGTTATTTAGTTATTTAGTTATTTAGTTATTTAGTTATTTAGTTATTTAGTTATTTAGTTATTTAGTTATTTAGTTATTTAGTTATTTAGTTATTTAGTTATTTAGTTATTTAGTTATTTAGTTATTTAGTTATTTAGTTATTTAGTTATTTAGTTATTTAGTTATTTAGTTATTTAGTTATTTAGTTATTTAGTTATTTAGTTATTTAGTTATTTAGTTATTTAGTTATTTAGTTATTTAGTTATTTAGTTATTTAGTTATTTAGTTATTTAGTTATTTAGTTATTTAGTTATTTAGTTATTTAGTTATTTAGTTATTTAGTTATTTAGTTATTTAGTTATTTAGTTATTTAGTTATTTAGTTATTTAGTTATTTAGTTATTTAGTTATTTAGTTATTTAGTTATTTAGTTATTTAGTTATTTAGTTATTTAGTTATTTAGTTATTTAGTTATTTAGTTATTTAGTTATTTAGTTATTTAGTTATTTAGTTATTTAGTTATTTAGTTATTTAGTTATTTAGTTATTTAGTTATTTAGTTATTTAGTTATTTAGTTATTTAGTTATTTAGTTATTTAGTTATTTAGTTATTTAGTTATTTAGTTATTTAGTTATTTAGTTATTTAGTTATTTAGTTATTTAGTTATTTAGTTATTTAGTTATTTAGTTATTTAGTTATTTAGTTATTTAGTTATTTAGTTATTTAGTTATTTAGTTATTTAGTTATTTAGTTATTTAGTTATTTAGTTATTTAGTTATTTAGTTATTTAGTTATTTAGTTATTTAGTTATTTAGTTATTTAGTTATTTAGTTATTTAGTTATTTAGTTATTTAGTTATTTAGTTATTTAGTTATTTAGTTATTTAGTTATTTAGTTATTTAGTTATTTAGTTATTTAGTTATTTAGTTATTTAGTTATTTAGTTATTTAGTTATTTAGTTATTTAGTTATTTAGTTATTTAGTTATTTAGTTATTTAGTTATTTAGTTATTTAGTTATTTAGTTATTTAGTTATTTAGTTATTTAGTTATTTAGTTATTTAGTTATTTAGTTATTTAGTTATTTAGTTATTTAGTTATTTAGTTATTTAGTTATTTAGTTATTTAGTTATTTAGTTATTTAGTTATTTAGTTATTTAGTTATTTAGTTATTTAGTTATTTAGTTATTTAGTTATTTAGTTATTTAGTTATTTAGTTATTTAGTTATTTAGTTATTTAGTTATTTAGTTATTTAGTTATTTAGTTATTTAGTTATTTAGTTATTTAGTTATTTAGTTATTTAGTTATTTAGTTATTTAGTTATTTAGTTATTTAGTTATTTAGTTATTTAGTTATTTAGTTATTTAGTTATTTAGTTATTTAGTTATTTAGTTATTTAGTTATTTAGTTATTTAGTTATTTAGTTATTTAGTTATTTAGTTATTTAGTTATTTAGTTATTTAGTTATTTAGTTATTTAGTTATTTAGTTATTTAGTTATTTAGTTATTTAGTTATTTAGTTATTTAGTTATTTAGTTATTTAGTTATTTAGTTATTTAGTTATTTAGTTATTTAGTTATTTAGTTATTTAGCTATTTAGTTATTTAGTTATTTAGTTATTTAGTTATTTAGTTATTTAGTTATTTAGTTATTTAGTTATTTAGTTATTTAGTTATTTAGTTATTTAGTTATTTAGTTATTTAGTTATTTAGTTATTTAGTTATTTAGTTATTTAGTTATTTAGTTATTTAGTTATTTAGTTATTTAGTTATTTAGTTATTTAGTTATTTAGTTACTTAGTTATTTAGTTATTTAGTTATTTAGTTATTTAGTTATTTAGTTATTTAGTTATTTAGTTATTTAGTTATTTAGTTATTTAGTTATTTAGTTATTTAGTTATTTAGTTATTTAGTTATTTAGTTATTTAGTTATTTAGTTATTTAGTTATTTAGTTATTTAGTTATTTAGTTATTTAGTTATTTAGTTATTTAGTTATTTAGTTATTTAGTTATTTAGTTATTTAGTTATTTAGTTATTTAGTTATTTAGTTATTTAGTTATTTAGTTATTTAGTTATTTAGTTATTTAGTTATTTAGTTATTTAGTTATTTAGTTATTTAGTTATTTAGTTATTTAGTTATTTAGTTATTTAGTTATTTAGTTATTTAGTTATTTAGTTATTTAGTTATTTAGTTATTTAGTTATTTAGTTATTTAGTTATTTAGTTATTTAGTTATTTAGTTATTTAGTTATTTAGTTATTTAGTTATTTAGTTATTTAGTTATTTAGTTATTTAGTTATTTAGTTATTTAGTTATTTAGTTATTTAGTTATTTAGTTATTTAGTTATTTAGTTATTTAGTTATTTAGTTATTTAGTTATTTAGTTATTTAGTTATTTAGTTATTTAGTTATTTAGTTATTTAGTTATTTAGTTATTTAGTTATTTAGTTATTTAGTTATTTAGTTATTTAGTTATTTAGTTATTTAGTTATTTAGTTATTTAGTTATTTAGTTATTTAGTTATTTAGTTATTTAGTTATTTAGTTATTTAGTTATTTAGTTATTTAGTTATTTAGTTATTTAGTTATTTAGTTATTTAGTTATTTAGTTATTTAGTTATTTAGTTATTTAGTTATTTAGTTATTTAGTTATTTAGTTATTTAGTTATTTAGTTATTTAGTTATTTAGTTATTTAGTTATTTAGTTACTTAGTTATTTAGTTATTTAGTTATTTAGTTATTTAGTTATTTAGTTATTTAGTTATTTAGTTATTTAGTTATTTAGTTATTTAGTTATTTAGTTATTTAGTTATTTAGTTATTTAGTTATTTAGTTATTTAGTTATTTAGTTATTTAGTTATTTAGTTATTTAGTTATTTAGTTATTTAGTTATTTAGTTATTTAGTTATTTAGTTATTTAGTTATTTAGTTATTTAGTTATTTAGTTATTTAGTTATTTAGTTATTTAGTTATTTAGTTATTTAGTTATTTAGTTATTTAGTTATTTAGTTATTTAGTTATTTAGTTATTTAGTTATTTAGTTATTTAGTTATTTAGTTATTTAGTTATTTAGTTATTTAGTTATTTAGTTATTTAGTTATTTAGTTATTTAGTTATTTAGTTATTTAGTTATTTAGTTATTTAGTTATTTAGTTATTTAGTTATTTAGTTATTTAGTTATTTAGTTATTTAGTTATTTAGTTATTTAGTTATTTAGTTATTTAGTTATTTAGTTATTTAGTTATTTAGTTATTTAGTTATTTAGTTATTTAGTTATTTAGTTATTTAGTTATTTAGTTATTTAGTTATTTAGTTATTTAGTTATTTAGTTATTTAGTTATTTAGTTATTTAGTTATTTAGTTATTTAGTTATTTAGTTATTTAGTTATTTAGTTATTTAGTTATTTAGTTATTTAGTTATTTAGTTATTTAGTTATTTAGTTATTTAGTTATTTAGTTATTTAGTTATTTAGTTATTTAGTTATTTAGTTATTTAGTTATTTAGTTATTTAGTTATTTAGTTATTTAGTTATTTAGTTATTTAGTTATTTAGTTATTTAGTTATTTAGTTATTTAGTTATTTAGTTATTTAGTTATTTAGTTATTTAGTTATTTAGTTATTTAGTTATTTAGTTATTTAGTTATTTAGTTATTTAGTTATTTAGTTATTTAGTTATTTAGTTATTTAGTTATTTAGTTATTTAGTTATTTAGTTATTTAGTTATTTAGTTATTTAGTTATTTAGTTATTTAGTTATTTAGTTATTTAGTTATTTAGTTATTTAGTTATTTAGTTATTTAGTTATTTAGTTATTTAGTTATTTAGTTATTTAGTTATTTAGTTATTTAGTTATTTAGTTATTTAGTTATTTAGTTATTTAGTTATTTAGTTATTTAGTTATTTAGTTATTTAGTTATTTAGTTATTTAGTTATTTAGTTATTTAGTTATTTAGTTATTTAGTTATTTAGTTATTTAGTTATTTAGTTATTTAGTTATTTAGTTATTTAGTTATTTAGTTATTTAGTTATTTAGTTATTTAGTTATTTAGTTATTTAGTTATTTAGTTATTTAGTTATTTAGTTATTTAGTTATTTAGTTATTTAGTTATTTAGTTATTTAGTTATTTAGTTATTTAGTTATTTAGTTATTTAGTTATTTAGTTATTTAGTTATTTAGTTATTTAGTTATTTAGTTATTTAGTTATTTAGTTATTTAGTTATTTAGTTATTTAGTTATTTAGTTATTTAGTTATTTAGTTATTTAGTTATTTAGTTATTTAGTTATTTAGTTATTTAGTTATTTAGTTATTTAGTTATTTAGTTATTTAGTTATTTAGTTATTTAGTTATTTAGTTATTTAGTTATTTAGTTATTTAGTTATTTAGTTATTTAGTTATTTAGTTATTTAGTTATTTAGTTATTTAGTTATTTAGTTATTTAGTTATTTAGTTATTTAGTTATTTAGTTATTTAGTTATTTAGTTATTTAGTTATTTAGTTATTTAGTTATTTAGTTATTTAGTTATTTAGTTATTTAGTTATTTAGTTATTTAGTTATTTAGTTATTTAGTTATTTAGTTATTTAGTTATTTAGTTATTTAGTTATTTAGTTATTTAGTTATTTAGTTATTTAGTTATTTAGTTATTTAGTTATTTAGTTATTTAGTTATTTAGTTATTTAGTTATTTAGTTATTTAGTTATTTAGTTATTTAGTTATTTAGTTATTTAGTTATTTAGTTATTTAGTTATTTAGTTATTTAGTTATTTAGTTATTTAGTTATTTAGTTATTTAGTTATTTAGTTATTTAGTTATTTAGTTATTTAGTTATTTAGTTATTTAGTTATTTAGTTATTTAGTTATTTAGTTATTTAGTTATTTAGTTATTTAGTTATTTAGTTATTTAGTTATTTAGTTATTTAGTTATTTAGTTATTTAGTTATTTAGTTATTTAGTTATTTAGTTATTTAGTTATTTAGTTATTTAGTTATTTAGTTATTTAGTTATTTAGTTATTTAGTTATTTAGTTATTTAGTTATTTAGTTATTTAGTTATTTAGTTATTTAGTTATTTAGTTATTTAGTTATTTAGTTATTTAGTTATTTAGTTATTTAGTTATTTAGTTATTTAGTTATTTAGTTATTTAGTTATTTAGTTATTTAGTTATTTAGTTATTTAGTTATTTAGTTATTTAGTTATTTAGTTATTTAGTTATTTAGTTATTTAGTTATTTAGTTATTTAGTTATTTAGTTATTTAGTTATTTAGTTATTTAGTTATTTAGTTATTTAGTTATTTAGTTATTTAGTTATTTAGTTATTTAGTTATTTAGTTATTTAGTTATTTAGTTATTTAGTTATTTAGTTATTTAGTTATTTAGTTATTTAGTTATTTAGTTATTTAGTTATTTAGTTATTTAGTTATTTAGTTATTTAGTTATTTAGTTATTTAGTTATTTAGTTATTTAGTTATTTAGTTATTTAGTTATTTAGTTATTTAGTTATTTAGTTATTTAGTTATTTAGTTATTTAGTTATTTAGTTATTTAGTTATTTAGTTATTTAGTTATTTAGTTATTTAGTTATTTAGTTATTTAGTTATTTAGTTATTTAGTTATTTAGTTATTTAGTTATTTAGTTATTTAGTTATTTAGTTATTTAGTTATTTAGTTATTTAGTTATTTAGTTATTTAGTTATTTAGTTATTTAGTTATTTAGTTATTTAGTTATTTAGTTATTTAGTTATTTAGTTATTTAGTTATTTAGTTATTTAGTTATTTAGTTATTTAGTTATTTAGTTATTTAGTTATTTAGTTATTTAGTTATTTAGTTATTTAGTTATTTAGTTATTTAGTTATTTAGTTATTTAGTTATTTAGTTATTTAGTTATTTAGTTATTTAGTTATTTAGTTATTTAGTTATTTAGTTATTTAGTTATTTAGTTATTTAGTTATTTAGTTATTTAGTTATTTAGTTATTTAGTTATTTAGTTATTTAGTTATTTAGTTATTTAGTTATTTAGTTATTTAGTTATTTAGTTATTTAGTTATTTAGTTATTTAGTTATTTAGTTATTTAGTTATTTAGTTATTTAGTTATTTAGTTATTTAGTTATTTAGTTATTTAGTTATTTAGTTATTTAGTTATTTAGTTATTTAGTTATTTAGTTATTTAGTTATTTAGTTATTTAGTTATTTAGTTATTTAGTTATTTAGTTATTTAGTTATTTAGTTATTTAGTTATTTAGTTATTTAGTTATTTAGTTATTTAGTTATTTAGTTATTTAGTTATTTAGTTATTTAGTTATTTAGTTATTTAGTTATTTAGTTATTTAGTTATTTAGTTATTTAGTTATTTAGTTATTTAGTTATTTAGTTATTTAGTTATTTAGTTATTTAGTTATTTAGTTATTTAGTTATTTAGTTATTTAGTTATTTAGTTATTTAGTTATTTAGTTATTTAGTTATTTAGTTATTTAGTTATTTAGTTATTTAGTTATTTAGTTATTTAGTTATTTAGTTATTTAGTTATTTAGTTATTTAGTTATTTAGTTATTTAGTTATTTAGTAATTTAGTTATTTAGTTATTTAGTTATTTAGTTATTTAGTTATTTAGTTATTTAGTTATTTAGTTATTTAGTTATTTAGTTATTTAGTTATTTAGTTATTTAGTTATTTAGTTATTTAGTTATTTAGTTATTTAGTTATTTAGTTATTTAGTTATTTAGTTATTTAGTTATTTAGTTATTTAGTTATTTAGTTATTTAGTTATTTAGTTATTTAGTTATTTAGTTATTTAGTTATTTAGTTATTTAGTTATTTAGTTATTTAGTTATTTAGTTATTTAGTTATTTAGTTATTTAGTTATTTAGTTATTTAGTTATTTAGTTATTTAGTTATTTAGTTATTTAGTTATTTAGTTATTTAGTTATTTAGTTATTTAGTTATTTAGTTATTTAGTTATTTAGTTATTTAGTTATTTAGTTATTTAGTTATTTAGTTATTTAGTTATTTAGTTATTTAGTTATTTAGTTATTTAGTTATTTAGTTATTTAGTTATTTAGTTATTTAGTTATTTAGTTATTTAGTTATTTAGTTATTTAGTTATTTAGTTATTTAGTTATTTAGTTATTTAGTTATTTAGTTATTTAGTTATTTAGTTATTTAGTTATTTAGTTATTTAGTTATTTAGTTATTTAGTTATTTAGTTATTTAGTTATTTAGTTATTTAGTTATTTAGTTATTTAGTTATTTAGTTATTTAGTTATTTAGTTATTTAGTTATTTAGTTATTTAGTTATTTAGTTATTTAGTTATTTAGTTATTTAGTTATTTAGTTATTTAGTTATTTAGTTATTTAGTTATTTAGTTATTTAGTTATTTAGTTATTTAGTTATTTAGTTATTTAGTTATTTAGTTATTTAGTTATTTAGTTATTTAGTTATTTAGTTATTTAGTTATTTAGTTATTTAGTTATTTAGTTATTTAGTTATTTAGTTATTTAGTTATTTAGTTATTTAGTTATTTAGTTATTTAGTTATTTAGTTATTTAGTTATTTAGTTATTTAGTTATTTAGTTATTTAGTTATTTAGTTATTTAGTTATTTAGTTATTTAGTTATTTAGTTATTTAGTTATTTAGTTATTTAGTTATTTAGTTATTTAGTTATTTAGTTATTTAGTTATTTAGTTATTTAGTTATTTAGTTATTTAGTTATTTAGTTATTTAGTTATTTAGTTATTTAGTTATTTAGTTATTTAGTTATTTAGTTATTTAGTTATTTAGTTATTTAGTTATTTAGTTATTTAGTTATTTAGTTATTTAGTTATTTAGTTATTTAGTTATTTAGTTATTTAGTTATTTAGTTATTTAGTTATTTAGTTATTTAGTTATTTAGTTATTTAGTTATTTAGTTATTTAGTTATTTAGTTATTTAGTTATTTAGTTATTTAGTTATTTACTTATTTAGTTATTTAGTTATTTAGTTATTTAGTTATTTAGTTATTTAGTTATTTAGTTATTTAGTTATTTAGTTATTTAGTTATTTAGTTATTTAGTTATTTAGTTATTTAGTTATTTAGTTATTTAGTTATTTAGTTATTTAGTTATTTAGTTATTTAGTTATTTAGTTATTTAGTTATTTAGTTATTTAGTTATTTAGTTATTTAGTTATTTAGTTATTTAGTTATTTAGTTATTTAGTTATTTAGTTATTTAGTTATTTAGTTATTTAGTTATTTAGTTATTTAGTTATTTAGTTATTTAGTTATTTAGTTATTTAGTTATTTAGTTATTTAGTTATTTAGTTATTTAGTTATTTAGTTATTTAGTTATTTAGTTATTTAGTTATTTAGTTATTTAGTTATTTAGTTATTTAGTTATTTAGTTATTTAGTTATTTAGTTATTTAGTTATTTAGTTATTTAGTTATTTAGTTATTTAGTTATTTAGTTATTTAGTTATTTAGTTATTTAGTTATTTAGTTATTTAGTTATTTAGTTATTTAGTTATTTAGTTATTTAGTTATTTAGTTATTTAGTTATTTAGTTATTTAGTTATTTAGTTATTTAGTTATTTAGTTATTTAGTTATTTAGTTATTTAGTTATTTAGTTATTTAGTTATTTAGTTATTTAGTTATTTAGTTATTTAGTTATTTAGTTATTTAGTTATTTAGTTATTTAGTTATTTAGTTATTTAGTTATTTAGTTATTTAGTTATTTAGTTATTTAGTTATTTAGTTATTTAGTTATTTAGTTATTTAGTTATTTAGTTATTTAGTTATTTAGTTATTTAGTTATTTAGTTATTTAGTTATTTAGTTATTTAGTTATTTAGTTATTTAGTTATTTAGTTATTTAGTTATTTAGTTATTTAGTTATTTAGTTATTTAGTTATTTAGTTATTTAGTTATTTAGTTATTTAGTTATTTAGTTATTTAGTTATTTAGTTATTTAGTTATTTAGTTATTTAGTTATTTAGTTATTTAGTTATTTAGTTATTTAGTTATTTAGTTATTTAGTTATTTAGTTATTTAGTTATTTAGTTATTTAGTTATTTAGTTATTTAGTTATTTAGTTATT
>CALYJB010000119.1:0-31638 GCA_944738965.1 Nebria brevicollis
AACTAAAATAACTAAATAACTAAAAATAACTAAATAACTAAATAACTAAATAACTAAATAACTAAATAACTAAATAACTAAATAACTAAATAACTAAATAACTAAATAACTAAATAACTAAATAACTAATACTAATAACTAAATAACTAAATAACTAAATAACTAAATAACTAAATAACTAAATAACTAAATAACTAAATAACTAAATAACTAAATAACTAAATAACTAAATAACTAAATAACTAAATAACTAAATAACTAAATAACTAAATAACTAAATAACTAAATAACTAAATAACTAAATAACTAAATAACTAAATAACTAAATAACTAAATAACTAAATAACTAAATAACTAAATAACTAAATAACTAAATAACTAAATAACTAAATAACTAAATAACTAAATAACTAAATAACTAAATAACAAATAACTAAATAACTAAATAACTAAATAACTAAATAACTAAATAACTAAATAACTAAATAACTAAATAACTAAATAACTAAATAACTAAATAACTAAATAACTAAATAACTAAATAACTAAATAACTAAATAACTAATAACTAAATAACTAAATAACTAAATAACTAATAACTAAATAACTAAATAACTAAATAACTAAATAACTAAATAACTAAATAACTAAATAACTAAATAACTAAATAACTAAATAACTAAATAACTAAATAACTAAATAACTAAATAACTAAATAACTAAATAACTAAATAACTAAATAACTAAATAACTAAATAACTAAATAACTAAATAACTAAATAACTAAATAACTAAATAACTAAATAACTAAATAACTAAATACTAAATAACTAAATAACTAAATAACTAAATAACTAAATAACTAAATAAACTAAATAACTAAATAACTAAATAACAAATAACTAAATAACTAAATAACTAAATAACTAAATAACTAAATAACTAAATAACTAAATAACTAAATAACTAAATAACTAAAATAACTAAATAACTAAATAACTAAATAACTAAATAACTAAATAACTAAATAACTAAATAACTAAATAACTAAATAACTAAATAACTAAATAACTAAATAAACTAAATAACTAACTAAATAACTAAATAACTAAATAACTAAATAACTAAATAACTAAATAACTAAATAACTAAATAACTAAATAAAAAATAACTAAATAACTAAATAACTAAATAACTAAATACTAAATAACTAAAACTAAATAACTAAATAACTAAATAACTAAATAACTAAATACTAAATAACTAAATAACTAAATAACTAAATAACTAAATAACTAAATAACTAAATAACTAAATAACTAAATAACTAAATAACTAAATAACTAAATAACTAAATAACTAAATAACTAAATAACTAAATAACTAAATAACTAAATAACTAAATAACTAAATAACTAAATAACTAAATAACTAATATAACTAAATAACTAAATAACTAAATAACTAAATAACTAAATAACTAAATAACTAATAACTAAATAACTAAATAACTAAATAACTAAATAACTAAATAACTAAATAACTAAATAACTAAATAATAACTAAATAACTAATAACTAAATAACTAATAACTAAATAACTAAATAACTAAATAACTAAATAACTAATAACTAAATAACTAAATAACTAAATAACTAAATAACTAAATAAATAACTAAATAACTAAATAACTAAATAACTAAATAACTAAATAACTAAATAACTAAATAACTAAATAACTAAATAACTAAATAACTAAATAACTAATAACTAAATAACTAAATAACTAAATAACTAAATAACTAAATAACTAAATAACTAAATAACTAAATAACTAAATAACTAAATAACTAAAAACTAAATAACTAAATAACTAAATAACTAAATAACTAAATAACTAAATAACTAAATAACTAAATAACTAAATAACTAAATAACTAAATAACTAAATAACTAAATAACTAAATAACTAAATAACTAAATAACTAAATAACTAAATAACTAAATAACTAAATAACTAAATAACTAAATAACTAAATAACTAAATAACTAAATAACTAAATAACTAAATAACTAAATAACTAAATAACTAAATAACTAAATAACTAAATAACTAAATAACTAAATAACTAAATAACTAAATAACTAAATAACTAAATAACTAAATAACTAATAAATAACTAAATAACTAAATAACTAAATAACTAAATAACTAAATAACTAAATAACTAAATAACTAAATAACTAAATAACTAAATAACTAAATAACTAAATAACTAAATAACTAAATAACTAAATAACTAAATAACTAAATAACTAAATAACTAAATAACTAAATAACTAAATAACTAAATAACTAAATAACTAAATAACTAAATAACTAAATAACTAAATAACTAAATAACTAAATAACTAAATAACTAAATAACTAAATAACTAAAAACTAAATAACTAAATAACTAAATAACTAAATAACTAAATAACTAAATAACTAAATAACTAAAATAACTAAATAACTAAATAACTAAATAACTAAATAACTAAATAACTAAATAACTAAATAACTAAATAACTAAATAACTAAATAACTAAATAACTAAATAACTAAATAACTAAATAACTAAATAACTAAATAACTAAATAACTAAATAACTAAATAACTAAATAACTAAATAACTAAATAACTAAATAACTAAATAACTAAATAACTAATAACTAAATAACTAAATAACTAAATAACTAAATAACTAAATAACTAAATAACTAAATAACTAAATAACTAAATAACTAAATAACTAAATAACTAAATAACTAAATAACTAAATAAACTAAATAACTAAATAACTAAATAACTAAATAACTAAATAACTAAATAACTAAATAACTAAATAACTAAATAACTAAATAACTAAATAACTAAATAACTAAATAACTAAATAACTAAATAACTAAATAACTAAATAACTAAATAACTAAATAACTAAATAACTAAATAACTAAATAACTAAATAACTAAATAACTAAATAACTAAATAACTAAATAACTAAATAACTAAATAACTAAATAACTAAATAACTAAAACTAAATAACTAAATAACTAAATAACTAAATAACTAAATAACTAAATAACTAAATAACTTAAATAACTAAATAACTAAATAACTAAATAACTAAATAACTAAATAACTAAATAACTAAATAACTAAATAACTAAATAACTAAATAACTAAATAACTAAATAACTAAATAACTAAATAACTAAATAACTAAATAACTAAATAACTAAATAACTAAATAACTAAATAACTAAATAACTAAATAACTAAATAACTAAATAACTAAATAACTAAATAACTAAATAACTAAATAACTAAATAACTAAATAACTAAATAACTAAATAACTAAATAACTAAATAACTAAATAACTAAATAACTAAATAACTAAATAACTAAATAACTAAATAACTAAATAACTAAATAACTAAATAACTAAATAACTAAATAACTAAATAACTAAAACTAAATAACTAAATAACTAAATAACTAAATAACTAAATAACTAAATAACTAAATAACTAATACTAAATAACTAAATAACTAAATAACTAAATAACTAAATAACTAAATAACTAAATAACTAAATAACTAAATAACTAAATAACTAAATAACTAAATAACTAAATAACTAAATAACTAAATAACTAAATAACTAAATAACTAAATAACTAAATAACTAAATAACTAAATAACTAAATAACTAAATAACTAAATAACTAAATAACTAAATAACTAAATACTAATAACTAATAACTAAATAACTAAATAACTAAATAACTAAATAACTAATAACTAAATAATAATAACTAAATAACTAAATAACTAAATAACTAAATAACTAAATAACTAAATAACTAAATAACTAAATAACTAAATAACTAAATAACTAAATAACTAAATAACTAAATAACTAAATAACTAAATAACTAAATAACTAAATAACTAAATAACTAAATAACTAAATAACTAAATAACTAAATAACTAAATAACTAAATAACTAATAACTAAATAACTAAATAACTAAATAACTAAATAACTAAATAACTAAATAACTAAATAACTAAATAACTAAATAAACTAAATAACTAAATAACTAAATAACTAAATAACTAAATAACTAAATAACTAAATAACTAAATAACTAAATAACTAAATAACTAAATAACTAAATAACTAAATAACTAAATAACTAAATAACTAAATAACTAAATAACTAAATAACTAAATAACTAAATAACTAAATAACTAAATAACTAAATAACTAAATAACTAAATAACTAAATAACTAAATAACTAAATAACTAAATAACTAAATAACTAAATAACTAAATAACTAAATAACTAAATAACTAAATAACTAAATAACTAAATAACTAAATAACTAAATAACTAAATAACTAAATAACTAAATAACTAAATAACTAAATAACTAAATAACTAAATAACTAAATAACTAAATAACTAAATAACTAAATAACTAAATAACTAAATAACTAAATAACTAAATAACTAAATAACTAAATAACTAAATAACTAAATAACTAAATAACTAAATAACTAAATAACTAAATAACTAAATAACTAAATAACTAAATAACTAAATAACTAAATAACTAAATAACTAAATAACTAAATAACTAAATAACTAAATAACTAAATAACTAAATAACTAAATAACTAAATAACTAAATAACTAAATAACTAAATAACTAAATAACTAAATAACTAAATAACTAAATAACTAAATAACTAAATAACTAAATAACTAAATAACTAAATAACTAAATAACTAAATAACTAAATAACTAAATAACTAAATAACTAAATAACTAAATAACTAAATAACTAAATAACTAAATAACTAAATAACTAAATAACTAAATAACTAAATAACTAAATAACTAAATAACTAAATAACTAAATAACTAAATAACTAAATAACTAAATAACTAAATAACTAAATAACTAAATAACTAAATAACTAAATAACTAAATAACTAAATAACTAAATAACTAAATAACTAAATAACTAAATAACTAAATAACTAAATAACTAAATAACTAAATAACTAAATAACTGAATAACTAAATAACTAAATAACTAAATAACTAAATAACTAAATAACTAAATAACTGAATAACTAAATAACTAAATAACTAAATAACTAAATAACTAAATAACTAAATAACTAAATAACTAAATAACTAAATAACTAAATAACTAAATAACTAAATAACTAAATAACTAAATAACTAAATAACTAAATAACTAAATAACTAAATAACTAAATAACTAAATAACTAAATAACTAAATAACTAAATAACTAAATAACTAAATAACTAAATAACTAAATGACTAAATAACTAAATAACTAAATAACTAAATAACTAAATAACTAAATAACTAAATAACTAAATAACTAAATAACTAAATAACTAAATAACTAAATAACTAAATAACTAAATAACTAAATAACTAAATAACTAAATAACTAAATAACTAAATAACTAAATAACTAAATAACTAAATAACTAAATAACTAAATAACTAAATAACTAAATAACTAAATAACTAAATAACTAAATAACTAAATAACTAAATAACTAAATAACTAAATAACTAAATAACTAAATAACTAAATAACTAAATAACTAAATAACTAAATAACTAAATAACTAAATAACTAAATAACTAAATAACTAAATAACTAAATAACTAAATAACTAAATAACTAAATAACTAAATAACTAAATAACTAAATAACTAAATAACTAAATAACTAAATAACTAAATAACTAAATAACTAAATAACTAAATAACTAAATAACTAAATAACTAAATAACTAAATAACTAAATAACTAAATAACTAAATAACTAAATAACTAAATAACTAAATAACTAAATAACTAAATAACTAAATAACTAAATAACTAAATAACTAAATAACTAAATAACTAAATAACTAAATAACTAAATAACTAAATAACTAAATAACTAAATAACTAAATAACTAAATAACTAAATAACTAAATAACTAAATAACTAAATAACTAAATAACTAAATAACTAAATAACTAAATAACTAAATAACTAAATAACTAAATAACTAAATAACTAAATAACTAAATAACTAAATAACTAAATAACTAAATAACTAAATAACTAAATAACTAAATAACTAAATAACTAAATAACTAAATAACTAAATAACTAAATAACTAAATAACTAAATAACTAAATAACTAAATAACTAAATAACTAAATAACTAAATAACTAAATAACTAAATAACTAAATAACTAAATAACTAAATAACTAAATAACTAAATAACTAAATAACTAAATAACTAAATAACTAAATAACTAAATAACTAAATAACTAAATAACTAAATAACTAAATAACTAAATAACTAAATAACTAAATAACTAAATAACTAAATAACTAAATAACTAAATAACTAAATAACTAAATAACTAAATAACTAAATAACTAAATAACTAAATAACTAAATAACTAAATAACTAAATAACTAAATAACTAAATAACTAAATAACTAAATAACTAAATAACTAAATAACTAAATAACTAAATAACTAAATAACGAAATAACTAAATAACTAAATAACTAAATAACTAAATAACTAAATAACTAAATAACTAAATAACTAAATAACTAAATAACTAAATAACTAAATAACTAAATAACTAAATAACTAAATAACTAAATAACTAAATAACTAAATAACTAAATAACTAAATAACTAAATAACTAAATAACTAAATAACTAAATAACTAAATAACTAAATAACTAAATAACTAAATAACTAAATAACTAAATAACTAAATAACTAAATAACTAAATAACTAAATAACTAAATAACTAAATAACTAAGTAACTAAATAACTAAATAACTAAATAAGTAAATAACTAAATAACTAAATAACTAAATAACTAAATAACTAAATAACTAAATAACTAAATAACTAAATAACTAAATAACTAAATAACTAAATAACTAAATAACTAAATAACTAAATAACTAAATAACTAAATAACTAAATAACTAAATAACTAAATAACTAAATAACTAAATAACTAAATAACTAAATAACTAAATAACTAAATAACTAAATAACTAAATAACTAAATAACTAAATAACTAAATAACTAAATAACTAAATAACTAAATAACTAAATAACTAAATAACTAAATAACTAAATAACTAAATAACTAAATAACTAAATAACTAAATAATAACTAAATAACTAAATAACTAAATAACTAAATAACTAAATAACTAAATAACTAAATAACTAAATAACTAAATAACTAAATAACTAAATAACTAAATAACTAAATAACTAAATAACTAAATAACTAAATAACTAAATAACTAAATAACTAAATAACTAAATAACTAAATAACTAAATAACTAAATAACTAAATAACTAAATAACTAAATAACTAAATAACTAAATAACTAAATAACTAAATAACTAAATAACTAAATAACTAAATAACTAAATAACTAAATAACTAAATAACTAAATAACTAAATAACTAAATAACTAAATAACTAAATAACTAAATAACTAAATAACTAAATAACTAAATAACTAAATAACTAAATAACTAAATAACTAAATAACTAAATAACTAAATAACTAAATAACTAAATAACTAAATAACTAAATAACTAAATAACTAAATAACTAAATAACTAAATAACTAAATAACTAAATAACTAAATAACTAAATAACTAAATAACTAAATAACTAAATAACTAAATAACTAAATAACTAAATAACTAAATAACTAAATAACTAAATAACTAAATAACTAAATAACTAAATAACTAAATAACTAAATAACTAAATAACTAAATAACTAAATAACTAAATAACTAAATAACTAAATAACTAAATAACTAAATAACTAAATAACTAAATAACTAAATAACTAAATAACTAAATAACTAAATAACTAAATAACTAAATAACTAAATAACTAAATAACTAAATAACTAAATAACTAAATAACTAAATAACTAAATAACTAAATAACTAAATAACTAAATAACTAAATAACTAAATAACTAAATAACTAAATAACTAAATAACTAAATAACTAAATAACTAAATAACTAAATAACTAAATAACTAAATAACTAAATAACTAAATAACTAAATAACTAAATAACTAAATAACTAAATAACTAAATAACTAAATAACTAAATAACTAAATAACTAAATAACTAAATAACTAAATAACTAAATAACTAAATAACTAAATAACTAAATAACTAAATAACTAAATAACTAAATAACTAAATAACTAAATAACTAAATAACTAAATAACTAAATAACTAAATAACTAAATAACTAAATAACTAAATAACTAAATAACTAAATAACTAAATAACTAAATAACTAAATAACTAAATAACTAAATAACTAAATAACTAAATAACTAAATAACTAAATAACTAAATAACTAAATAACTAAATAACTAAATAACTAAATAACTAAATAACTAAATAACTAAATAACTAAATAACTAAATAACTAAATAACTAAATAACTAAATAACTAAATAACTAAATAACTAAATAACTAAATAACTAAATAACTAAATAACTAAATAACTAAATAACTAAATAACTAAATAACTAAATAACTAAATAACTAAATAACTAAATAACTAAATAACTAAATAACTAAATAACTAAATAACTAAATAACTAAATAACTAAATAACTAAATAACTAAATAACTAAATAACTAAATAACTAAATAACTAAATAACTAAATAACTAAATAACTAAATAACTAAATAACTAAATAACTAAATAACTAAATAACTAAATAACTAAATAACTAAATAACTAAATAACTAAATAACTAAATAACTAAATAACTAAATAACTAAATAACTAAATAACTAAATAACTAAATAACTAAATAACTAAATAACTAAATAACTAAATAACTAAATAACTAAATAACTAAATAACTAAATAACTAAATAACTAAATAACTAAATAACTAAATAACTAAATAACTAAATAACTAAATAACTAAATAACTAAATAACTAAATAACTAAATAACTAAATAACTAAATAACTAAATAACTAAATAACTAAATAACTAAATAACTAAATAACTAAATAACTAAATAACTAAATAACTAAATAACTAAATAACTAAATAACTAAATAACTAAATAACTAAATAACTAAATAACTAAATAACTAAATAACTAAATAACTAAATAACTAAATAACTAAATAACTAAATAACTAAATAACTAAATAACTAAATAACTAAATAACTAAATAACTAAATAACTAAATAACTAAATAACTAAATAACTAAATAACTAAATAACTAAATAACTAAATAACTAAATAACTAAATAACTAAATAACTAAATAACTAAATAACTAAATAACTAAATAACTAAATAACTAAATAACTAAATAACTAAATAACTAAATAACTAAATAACTAAATAACTAAATAACTAAATAACTAAATAACTAAATAACTAAATAACTAAATAACTAAATAACTAAATAACTAAATAACTAAATAACTAAATAACTAAATAACTAAATAACTAAATAACTAAATAACTAAATAACTAAATAACTAAATAACTAAATAACTAAATAACTAAATAACTAAATAACTAAATCACTAAATAACTAAATAACTAAATAACTAAATAACTAAATAACTAAATAACTAAATAACTAAATAACTAAATAACTAAATAACTAAATAACTAAATAACTAAATAACTAAATAACTAAATAACTAAATAACTAAATAACTAAATAACTAAATAACTAAATAACTAAATAACTAAATAACTAAATAACTAAATAACTAAATAACTAAATAACTAAATAACTAAATAACTAAATAACTAAATAACTAAATAACTAAATAACTAAATAACTAAATAACTAAATAACTAAATAACTAAATAACTAAATAACTAAATAACTAAATAACTGAATAACTAAAGAACTAAATAACTAAATAACTAAATAACTAAATAACTAAATAACTAAATAACTAAATAACTAAATAACTAAATAACTAAATAACTAAATAACTAAATAACTAAATAACTAAATAACTAAATAACTAAATAACTAAATAACTAAATAACTAAATAACTAAATAACTAAATAACTAAATAACTAAATAACTAAATAACTAAATAACTAAATAACTAAATAACTAAATAACTAAATAACTAAATAACTAAATAACTAAATAACTAAATAACTAAATAACTAAATAACTAAATAACTAAATAACTAAATAACTAAATAACTAAATAACTAAATAACTAAATAACTAAATAACTAAATAACTAAATAACTAAATAACTAAATAACTAAATAACTAAATAACTAAATAACTAAATAACTAAATAACTAAATAACTAAATAACTAAATAACTAAATAACTAAATAACTAAATAACTAAATAACTAAATAACTAAATAACTAAATAACTAAATAACTAAATAACTAAATAACTAAATAACTAAATAACTAAATAACTAAATAACTAAATAACTAAATAACTAAATAACTAAATAACTAAATAACTAAATAACTAAATAACTAAATAACTAAATAACTAAATAACTAAATAACTAAATAACTAAATAACTAAATAACTAAATAACTAAATAACTAAATAACTAAATAACTAAATAACTAAATAACTAAATAACTAAATAACTAAATAACTAAATAACTAAATAACTAAATAACTAAATAACTAAATAACTAAATAACTAAATAACTAAATAACTAAATAACTAAATAACTAAATAACTAAATAACTAAATAACTAAATAACTAAATAACTAAATAACTAAATAACTAAATAACTAAATAACTAAATAACTAAATAACTAAATAACTAAATAACTAAATAACTAAATAACTAAATAACTAAATAACTAAATAACTAAATAACTAAATAACTAAATAACTAAATAACTAAATAACTAAATAACTAAATAACTAAATAACTAAATAACTAAATAACTAAATAACTAAATAACTAAATAACTAAATAACTAAATAACTAAATAACTAAATAACTAAATAACTAAATAACTAAATAACTAAATAACTAAATAACTAAATAACTAAATAACTAAATAACTAAATAACTAAATAACTAAATAACTAAATAACTAAATAACTAAATAACGAAATAACTAAATAACTAAATAACTAAATAACTAAATAACTAAATAACTAAATAACTAAATAACTAAATAACTAAATAACTAAATAACTAAATAACTAAATAACTAAATAACTAAATAACTAAATAACTAAATAACTAAATAACTAAATAACTAAATAACTAAATAACTAAATAACTAAATAACTAAATAACTAAATAACTAAATAACTAAATAACTAAATAACTAAATAACTAAATAACTAAATAACTAAATAACTAAATAACTAAATAACTAAATAACTAAATAACTAAATAACTAAATAACTAAATAACTAAATAACTAAATAACTAAATAACTAAATAACTAAATAACTAAATAACTAAATAACTAAATAACTAAATAACTAAATAACTAAATAACTAAATAACTAAATAACTAAATAACTAAATAACTAAATAACTAAATAACTAAATAACTAAATAACTAAATAACTAAATAACTAAATAACTAAATAACTAAATAACTAAATAACTAAATAACTAAATAACTAAATAACTAAATAACTAAATAACTAAATAACTAAATAACTAAATAACTAAATAACTAAATAACTAAATAACTAAATAACTAAATAACTAAATAACTAAATAACTAAATAACTAAATAACTAAATAACTAAATAACTAAATAACTAAATAACTAAATAACTAAATAACTAAATAACTAAATAACTAAATAACTAAATAACTAAATAACTAAATAACTAAATAACTAAATAACTAAATAACTAAATAACTAAATAACTAAATAACTAAATAACTAAATAACTAAATAACTAAATAACTAAATAACTAAATAACTAAATAACTAAATAACTAAATAACTAAATAACTAAATAACTAAATAACTAAATAACTAAATAACTAAATAACTAAATAACTAAATAACTAAATAACTAAATAACTAAATAACTAAATAACTAAATAACTAAATAACTAAATAACTAAATAACTAAATAACTAAATAACTAAATAACTAAATAACTAAATAACTAAATAACTAAATAACTAAATAACTAAATAACTAAATAACTAAATAACTAAATAACTAAATAACTAAATAACTAAATAACTAAATAACTAAATAACTAAATAACTAAATAACTAAATAACTAAATAACTAAATAACTAAATAACTAAATAACTAAATAACTAAATAACTAAATAACTAAATAACTAAATAACTAAATAACTAAATAACTAAATAACTAAATAACTAAATAACTAAATAACTAAATAACTAAATAACTAAATAACTAAATAACTAAATAACTAAATAACTAAATAACTAAATAACTAAATAACTAAATAACTAAATAACTAAATAACTAAATAACTAAATAACTAAATAACTAAATAACTAAATAACTAAATAACTAAATAACTAAATAACTAAATAACTAAATAACTAAATAACTAAATAACTAAATAACTAAATAACTAAATAACTAAATAACTAAATAACTAAATAACTAAATAACTAAATAACTAAATAACTAAATAACTAAATAACTAAATAACTAAATAACTAAATAACTAAATAACTAAATAACTAAATAACTAAATAACTAAATAACTAAATAACTAAATAACTAAATAACTAAATAACTAAATAACTAAATAACTAAATAACTAAATAACTAAATAACTAAATAACTAAATAACTAAATAACTAAATAACTAAATAACTAAATAACTAAATAACTAAATAACTAAATAACTAAATAACTAAATAACTAAATAACTAAATAACTAAATAACTAAATAACTAAATAACTAAATAACTAAATAACTAAATAACTAAATAACTAAATAACTAAATAACTAAATAACTAAATAACTAAATAACTAAATAACTAAATAACTAAATAACTAAATAACTAAATAACTAAATAACTAAATAACTAAATAACTAAATAACTAAATAACTAAATAACTAAATAACTAAATAACTAAATAACTAAATAACTAAATAACTAAATAACTAAATAACTAAATAACTAAATAACTAAATAACTAAATAACTAAATAACTAAATAACTAAATAACTAAATAACTAAATAACTAAATAACTAAATAACTAAATAACTAAATAACTAAATAACTAAATAACTAAATAACTAAATAACTAAATAACTAAATAACTAAATAACTAAATAACTAAATAACTAAATAACTAAATAACTAAATAACTAAATAACTAAATAACTAAATAACTAAATAACTAAATAACTAAATAACGAAATAACTAAATAACTAAATAACTAAATCACTAAATAACTAAATAACTAAATAACTAAATAACTAAATAACTAAATAACTAAATAACTAAATAACTAAATAACTAAATAACTAAATAACTAAATAACTAAATAACTAAATAACTAAGTAACTAAATAACTAAATAACTAAATAACTAAATAACTAAATAACTAAATAACTAAATAACTAAATAACTAAATAACTAAATAACTAAATAACTAAATAACTAAATAACTAAATAACTAAATAACTAAATAACTAAATAACTAAATAACTAAATAACTAAATAACTAAATAACTAAATAACTAAATAACTAAATAACTAAATAACTAAATAACTAAATAACTAAATAACTAAATAACTAAATAACTAAATAACTAAATAACTAAATAACTAAATAACTAAATAACTAAATAACTAAATAACTAAATAACTAAATAACTAAATAACTAAATAACTAAATAACTAAATAACTAAATAACTAAATAACTAAATAACTAAATAACTAAATAACTAAATAACTAAATAACTAAATAACTAAATAACTAAATAACTAAATAACTAAATAACTAAATAACTAAATAACTAAATAACTAAATAACTAAATAACTAAATAACTAAATAACTAAATAACTAAATAACTAAATAACTAAATAGCTAAATAACTAAATAACTAAATAACTAAATAACTAAATAACTAAATAACTAAATAACTAAATAACTAAATAACTAAATAACTAAATAACTAAATAACTAAATAACTAAATAACTAAATAACTAAATAACTAAATAACTAAATAACTAAATAACTAAATAACTAAATAACTAAATAACTAAATAACTAAATAACTAAATAACTAAATAACTAAATAACTAAATAACTAAATAACTAAATAACTAAATAACTAAATAACTAAATAACTAAATAACTAAATAACTAAATAACTAAATAACTAAATAACTAAATAACTAAATAACTAAATAACTAAATAACTAAATAACTAAATAACTAAATAACTAAATAACTAAATAACTAAATAACTAAATAACTAAATAACTAAATAACTAAATAACTAAATAACTAAATAACTAAATAACTAAATAACTAAATAACTAAATAACTAAATAACTAAATAACTAAATAACTAAATAACTAAATAACTAAATAACTAAATAACTAAATAACTAAATAACTAAATAACTAAATAACTAAATAACTAAATAACTAAATAACTAAATAACTAAATAACTAAATAACTAAATAACTAAATAACTAAATAACTAAATAACTAAATAACTAAATAACTAAATAACTAAATAACTAAATAACTAAATAACTAAATAACTAAATAACTAAATAACTAAATAACTAAATAACTAAATAACTAAATAACTAAATAACTAAATAACTAAATAACTAAATAACTAAATAACTTTTTTTTTTTTTTTTTTATAACCCATTTTTATTTACAATCTGTCTTAATAACTGACATTCAGTAAAACTTATAGTAAGATGTACAAAAAATACATTGGCATGTAGAGGGTGCTATCCTGTGATAGTCCTCTTCTTATTCTAGATTAGGTGCTAATTTTGTCAATGTTGGTGACTATTTCTAGTCACCTTGTCGGGAATTTGCTAGCTGGCTTCTTTTCTGTCGACTCTGCATGACAGGTCCGGAATTTGCTAGGTGGCCTTTTTTTTCTGTTGACTCTGCATAACAGGTATGATGACACTAAAAACATTGAAATTGTTAGTTATTTATTAGGTAGGTCAAGTGTGTTATCACGTTTTAAGCGTTTTTTTATCTTCACTGTCAGCAAATTACTTGCTAAAGTATTTGGATGCGCACGTAATCTGCTATGATATTTCTCACTGAAGTTTTTTATTTCTTCTTTCACTGTCACTACGGAGAGATCGCGGTGAATTATGGCGTTGGTGACGAACCATGGTGCATTAAGGACAGAGCGGAGCACTTTGGACTGAAATCTCTGCAGGATTTCAATGTTAGAGTTACTGGCGGTACCCCATAGTTGGATTCCGTACGTCCAGACTGGTTTGAGGATAGTCTTGTAAAGAAGAATTTTGTTTTCTGTAGAGAGTTGAGATTTGCGGCCTATTAGCCAGTACATGCGACTGAATTTCAGGCCAAGTTGTTTTCTTTTTGTCCAAATGTGTTTTTTCCATGTTAAACGACGATCTAAGTGCATGCCTAGATATTTCGCTTCTTCTGTCTGTGGGAGGGGCTTGCCATACAGTGTCACAGGAGGACAGGTTTCTTTTCTCATCGTAAATGTGACATGGGTAGATTTGGTTTCATTTGCCCTAATTCTCCATTTTGTTAACCATAGTTGAATTTTGTTCAGATGTGCCTGAAGATATCTT
Organism: Nebria brevicollis; assembly: GCA_944738965.1. Lineage (NCBI taxonomy): Eukaryota > Metazoa > Arthropoda > Insecta > Coleoptera > Carabidae > Nebria > Nebria brevicollis. The sequence goes on from CALYJB010000119.1 coordinate 16,003, forward strand.
GTGGCCACGTTGTGATCTTCGTGAGAGGCAAGTATTGCTGTATCATCGGCGAATGTTGCGATGAATGTTGTTTCAGATGTTGGCAGGTCGGCTGTGTATAGGAGATATAGTATGGGTCCTAGTACACTACCTTGTGGGACACTGGATTCTATTGGGTAGAGTCTGGTTTGTTCATCTTTATATTTAATATAGAAATATCTGTTGGAAAGGTATGATTTGAGGATTTGGTAGTAATTATGTGGCAGGATTCTTTTAATTTTAAACAATTGCCCGGTGTGCCAGACTTTATCGAAAGCTTGACTTATATCTAAGAAGGCAGCCGAGCAGTATTTTTTCTCTTCTAAATTTTTGCGTATTTCGTTCACGACTCTGCGGATTTGTTCAATCGTTGCGTGTTGCGAACGAAATCCAAATTGGTGGTTTGGAATTATGTCTTTTTCTTCTAGAACTGGCTTTAGGCGCTTAAGCAATAACTTTTCGAAAAGTTTGGAGATTATAGGAAGGAGACTGATGGGTCTGTAGGAGCTTACTTCTTGTGGTGGTTTTCCTGGCTTGGGTATAAGGATAATTTGGGCTACTTTCCACTGGGAGGGAAAGTATTCTAATCTAAGAACTGAGTTACAGATCATTGTTATCAGCTTGATTCCTTTAGAAGAAAGTTCTTGCAGAATCCTTCCTGTTATTAGGTCATATCCTGAAGCTTTTTTGGGGTCAAGATTTGTTATAGCGTTTTTTATTTCACTAGTTTTTAATTTGACTATAGGCAAGCAGAGTTGTAGGGGGGTCTCTAGGTACTGCAGGATTTCTTGTTCTTCTTCTACCGAAATTTCACTAGGAAAGGGTTGGAATACTGATGATAAATGTTGCGCAAATGTGTTCGCTTTTGACTGATCGGTTCTGGCCCAGCTACCATTTGCTAGGAGTAAGGGTGGATTTGACTGTTCCGGTTGTTTGAGCTTTTTTGTTGCTCGCCAGAGAGAATAGTCTGTGGATGCTGACGGAGTGAGATTTTGTAAGTATTCTTCGACAGATTTATTTCGCAGGTTGCTTAGTAACTTTTTGACTGCTTTTATTGCCTGGTTAAGTTTTGTTTTGTCCTGTGGTGATCTTGTTATTTGCCATTGTTTGCGTAGCTTCCGTTTTTCAGCGACGATGTCCCTAACGATTTTTGGACAATTTTCTCGTTTTTGATTGGCGTTTTGTACCGGTGTTGCGCCCCATGCTGATTCTTGTATTGCGTCATTTAGGAATTCTATGGCTTCGTCTATTTCGTGTTCGGTTTTGAGTGAAATTTCGAGTGAAAGCTTGTTGTCCAGCAGATTTCTGAATGTGTGCCAGTCTGTTTTTTTACTAATGAGTGATGGAGGTTTTTGTTTTATTGTTATTTGCCTATTTACAGTAATTATGACTGGAGAGTGGTCCGATGATAGATCTGAGCAACTTCCGGCATTTAGATAATGTGATGACACGCCTTTTACTACACAAAAGTCTATGAGATCCGGAACTTTTCTTCTGTCGCTAGGCCAGTATGTAGGTTGGCCAGTAGATAAATGATGTAGATTATTCTCTTGCATTGCTTGGTATAGTTGTCTAGCTTTAGGGGTGGTCAGTCGTGAACCCCAGTAGGGATGTTTCGCATTGTAGTCACCTCCAGCTATAAATCTAGACCCCAAAGTGTTATAAAAGTCTTTAAATTGTGCTTTGTTAATTGTGTGTCTAGGTGGACAGTAGACAGCTGCGATAGTTAGAGGTCCTGTTGTCTCTTCGTTAATTACAATGCTAGTAGCTTGGAGGTGTTCGTGCTGGTATTTATTTAGTTCATGGTGTTTAATTTGCTGTCGGATGATTACGGCAGTGCCTCCATGGGCAGTACCATCTGGGTGTTTAGTATTGTATATTGAGTATCCTGGTATCTTCAGATACGTCTTATTTGTAAAGTGAGTTTCGGAAATGAGCATCACATCTATGTTGTGTTCTGCTATAAATATTTTTACTTCTTGGCTGTGTTGTCCAAGACCATTGGCGTTCCAGAGAGCGATTTTTAGGAGCTGGGGCATTATTTCATTTTAGCCACAAGGGTAGTGAGGAGATTTAGCATGGTGTCCATGCGCTCCATCAGTTTGATCATCATAGCTTCTAGTTTACTATTTTGCTGTTTGTCGGAAATATGATTTAGATTTTGTTGTATGTTATGTTCTTCTTGTGTCTGTTGGACATTGGCTCTTGTCTTTTGGGCGTATGATACGCCTGGTTGTGTTGGATTTCCGGTTATGTTATGGTTCACTGTATTCTGTTTTTGTCTAAGGGGTGGGAACTTACGTGACTGTATTTCTTTAAAGACACTACAGCCTTTGTAGTTCGCTGGGTGGTTTCCTCCACAGTTGGTGCAGGTTGCGGCAGTACTTTTATCTTGTTTGGGGCAGTCTCTAGTCAGATGATCACCAGTGCACTTCACGCAACGTGGTGAAAGGTTGCAGAAATTTTTTGTATGATTAAATCTTTGGCATCTTGTACATTGAGGTATTTCTCTTTTTTGGCGTGGAGGTTCAAATTTGATTTTCGAGTGCATAAGGTATTTAGTGTCGTAAATTTCTTTATTATTGTCCTTTTGTTGCAACTCAATAAAGAACATAGGTAGAGGGGCTTTTGTTATTTTATGCTTAATGTTCCATATATTTAATGCATTATGTCCATATGAGTGTATTTCTTTCTTTAGTTCTTCGATGTCAACAGTGTGGTGCAGATCACGTAGTACAACTTTGAATTTTCTTTCCGATTTTGGTTGAAATGAATGGAATTCTGTTTTCTTTTCTTCTAGTTCTTTCGTTATGACGCGATAAAATCTAGGCTCGGTCAGTTGGATTTTTGCTTGCGAACTTCCAATAAGCTTAATTACGTAATTGTCTTTTGCGTGGTGGTTCAAGAGGTCAGTCAGAGGCTTTATGTTTCCTATGCCGTGTACGAAAATTGGTGGAGGTTTAATGATTTCAGGACTAATATCTTCTTCAATTAATTCTTCTACATTTAGTTTTTCGAATTTATTTGAGGTTTCTGGTCCATTGAGCCAGTAGTCTGTTAGGGTTTTCTGTCTTACGTTTCTATTTTCTTCCGGGCTGGATCTTTTGCTCTTTCTGGAATTGATAACTGTCCAGCTGTCTTCAGTTTTATCTAGTACTGCAGGTTCCGAGATCGACTGGGTGTTTAAGGTCGAAGCGATTTCTTGTTCATTTAGGCTTCCTGTAGGGGTTGCTATTTGCTCTCGTGGTGGGGGTGTTGGTGGTACTATGTTAGATTCGAAGTTTGATAGTTTCCTAGTAAAAATGGGAGATCTTACTATTTTTGCGCTTTTTGAGAAGGCGGGCGATCCTTCGGTATCCATTATGCTGGTCGTTTGTTGGAGTGCGTGAGATGTTGAAGCCTGTGCGTAGAGTTGAGTGGCCGACTTCGCTCGTGCGTGCTCGGTGGATGGCAAAAGAGGCGTTGGTGGGATAAATCCCAAGTTCTTTAATTCAGCTGGTATAGCTTTCTTCCCTGTTGGTGGAATTATTGAATATTTTCCGTCGGTTCTTTGTATAATTTTAGCAACTGTTTTTGGGTCACCTTTCATGGTGACCCAGTTACGTATATAAAATAAAACTATTACACTCGCGATTTAAATTTGCTGCATTTGCATAATTAAGTAATACACAAATTGAGGTATGTGTAATTAGCTATTTGCAATGTAAGCAATATTACTCGCATAACTAAATAACTAAATAACTAAATAACTAAATAACTAAATAACTAAATAACTAAATAACTAAATAACTAAATAACTAAATAACTAAATAACTAAATAACTAAATAACTAAATAACTAAATAACTAAATAACTAAATAACTAAATAACTAAATAACTAAATAACTAAATAACTAAATAACTAAATAACTAAATAACTAAATAACTAAATAACTAAATAACTAAATAACTAAATAACTAAATAACTAAATAACTAAATAACTAAATAACTAAATAACTAAATAACTAAATAACTAAATAACTAAATAACTAAATAACTAAATAACTAAATAACTAAATAACTAAATAACTAAATAACTAAATAACTAAATAACTAAATAACTAAATAACTAAATAACTAAATAACTAAATAACTAAATAACTAAATAACTAAATAACTAAATAACTAAATAACTAAATAACTAAATAACTAAATAACTAAATAACTAAATAACTAAATAACTAAATAACTAAATAACTAAATAACTAAATAACTAAATAACTAAATAACGAAATAACTAAATAACTAAATAACTAAATAACTAAATAACTAAATAACTAAATAACTAAATAACTAAATAACTAAATAACTAAATAACTAAATAACTAAATAACTAAATAACTAAATAACTAAATAACTAAATAACTAAATAACTAAATAACTAAATAACTAAATAACTAAATAACTAAATAACTAAATAACTAAATAACTAAATAACTAAATAACTAAATAACTAAATAACTAAATAACTAAATAACTAAATAGCTAAATAACTAAATAACTAAATAACTAAATAACTAAATAACTAAATAACTAAATAACTAAATAACTAAATAACTAAATAACTAAATAACTAAATAACTAAATAACTAAATAACTAAATAACTAAATAACTAAATAACTAAATAACTAAATAACTAAATAACTAAATAACTAAATAACTAAATAACTAAATAACTAAATAACTAAATAACTAAATAACTAAATAACTAAATAACTAAATAACTAAATAACTAAATAACTAAATAACTAAATAACTAAATAACTAAATAACTAAATAACTAAATAACTAAATAACTAAATAACTAAATAACTAAATAACTAAATAACTAAATAACTAAATAACTAAATAACTAAATAACTAAATAACTAAATAACTAAATAACTAAATAACTAAATAACTAAATAACTAAATAACTAAATAACTAAATAACTAAATAACTAAATAACTAAATAACTAAATAACTAAATAACTAAATAACTAAATAACTAAATAACTAAATAACTAAATAACTAAATAACTCAATAACTAAATAACTAAATAACTAAATAACTAAATAACTAAATAACTAAATAACTAAATAACTAAATAACTAAATAACTAAATAACTAGATAACTAAATAACTAAATAACTAAATAACTAAATAACTAAATAACTAAATAACTAAATAACTAAATAACTAAATAACTAAATAACTAAATAACTAAATAACTAAATAACTAAATAACTAAATAACTAAATAACTAAATAACTAAATAACTAAATAACTAAATAACTAAATAACTAAATAACTAAATAACTAAATAACTAAATAACTAAATAACTAAATAACTAAATAACTAAATAACTAAATAACTAAATAACTAAATAACTAAATAACTAAATAACTAAATAACTAAATAACTAAATAACTAAATAACTAAATAACTAAATAACTAAATAACTAAATAACTAAATAACTAAATAACTAAATAACTAAATAACTAAATAACTAAATAACTAAATAACTAAATAACTAAATAACTAAATAACTAAATAACTAAATAACTAAATAACTAAATAACTAAATAACTAAATAACTAAATAACTAAATAACTAAATAACTAAATAACTAAATAACTAAATAACTAAATAACTAAATAACTAAATAACTAAATAACTAAATAACTAAATAACTAAATAACTAAATAACTAAATAACTAAATAACTAAATAACTAAATAACTAAATAACTAAATAACTAAATAACTAAATAACTAAATAACTAAATAACTAAATAACTAAATAACTAAATAACTAAATAACTAAATAACTAAATAACTAAATAACTAAATAACTAAATAACTAAATAACTAAATAACTAAATAACTAAATAACTAAATAACTAAATAACTAAATAACTAAATAACTAAATAACTAAATAACTAAATAACTAAATAACTAAATAACTAAATAACTAAATAACTAAATAACTAAATAACTAAATAACTAAATAACTAAATAACTAAATAACTAAATAACTAAATAACTAAATAACTAAATAACTAAATAACTAAATAACTAAATAACTAAATAACTAAATAACTAAATAACTAAATAACTAAATAACTAAATAACTAAATAACTAAATAACTAAATAACTAAATAACTAAATAACTAAATAACTAAATAACTAAATAACTAAATAACTAAATAACTAAATAACTAAATAACTAAATAACTAAATAACTAAATAACTAAATAACTAAATAACTAAATAACTAAATAACTAAATAACTAAATAACTAAATAACTAAATAACTAAATAACTAAATAACTAAATAACTAAATAACTAAATAACTAAATAACTAAATAACTAAATAACTAAATAACTAAATAACTAAATAACTAAATAACTAAATAACTAAATAACTAAATAACTAAATAACTAAATAACTAAATAACTAAATAACTAAATAACTAAATAACTAAATAACTAAATAACTAAATAACTAAATAACTAAATAACTAAATAACTAAATAACTAAATAACTAAATAACTAAATAACTAAATAACTAAATAACTAAATAACTAAATAACTAAATAACTAAATAACTAAATAACTAAATAACTAAATAACTAAATAACTAAATAACTAAATAACTAAATAACTAAATAACTAAATAACTAAATAACTAAATAACTAAATAACTAAATAACTAAATAACTAAATAACTAAATAACTAAATAACTAAATAACTAAATAACTAAATAACTAAATAACTAAATAACTAAATAACTAAATAACTAAATAACTAAATAACTAAATAACTAAATAACTAAATAACTAAATAACTAAATAACTAAATAACTAAATAACTAAATAACTAAATAACTAAATAACTAAATAACTAAATAACTAAATAACTAAATAACTAAATAACTAAATAACTAAATAACTAAATAACTAAATAACTAAATAACTAAATAACTAAATAACTAAATAACTAAATAACTAAATAACTAAATAACTAAATAACTAAATAACTAAATAACTAAATAACTAAATAACTAAATAACTAAATAACTAAATAACTAAATAACTAAATAACTAAATAACTAAATAACTAAATAACTAAATAACTAAATAACTAAATAACTAAATAACTAAATAACTAAATAACTAAATAACTAAATAACTAAATAACTAAATAACTAAATAACTAAATAACTAAATAACTAAATAACTAAATAACTAAATAACTAAATAACTAAATAACTAAATAACTAAATAACTAAATAACTAAATAACTAAATAACTAAATAACTAAATAACTAAATAACTAAATAACTAAATAACTAAATAACTAAATAACTAAATAACTAAATAACTAAATAACTAAATAACTAAATAACTAAATAACTAAATAACTAAATAACTAAATAACTAAATAACTAAATAACTAAATAACTAAATGACTAAATAACTAAATAACTAAATAACTAAATAACTAAATAACTAAATAACTAAATAACTAAATAACTAAATAACTAAATAACTAAATAACTAAATAACTAAATAACTAAATAACTAAATAACTAAATAACTAAATAACTAAATAACTAAATAACTAAATAACTAAATAACTAAATAACTAAATAACTAAATAACTAAATAACTAAATAACTAAATAACTAAATAACTAAATAACTAAATAACTAAATAACTAAATAACTAAATAACTAAATAACTAAATAACTAAATAACTAAATAACTAAATAACTAAATAACTAAATAACTAAATAACTAAATAACTAAATAACTAAATAACTAAATAACTAAATAACTAAATAACTAAATAACTAAATAACTAAATAACTAAATAACTAAATAACTAAATAACTAAATAACTAAATAACTAAATAACTAAATAACTAAATAACTAAATAACTAAATAACTAAATAACTAAATAACTAAATAACTAAATAACTAAATAACTAAATAACTAAATAACTAAATAACTAAATAACTAAATAACTAAATAACTAAATAACTAAATAACTAAATAACTAAATAACTAAATAACTAAATAACTAAATAACTAAATAACTAAATAACTAAATAACTAAATAACTAAATAACTAAATAACTAAATAACTAAATAACTAAATAACTAAATAACTAAATAACTAAATAACTAAATAACTAAATAACTAAATAACTAAATAACTAAATAACTAAATAACTAAATAACTAAATAACTAAATAACTAAATAACTAAATAACTAAATAACTAAATAACTAAATAACTAAATAACTAAATAACTAAATAACTAAATAACTAAATAACTAAATAACTAAATAACTAAATAACTAAATAACTAAATAACTAAATAACTAAATAACTAAATAACTAAATAACTAAATAACTAAATAACTAAATAACTAAATAACTAAATAACTAAATAACTAAATAACTAAATAACTAAATAACTAAATAACTAAATAACTAAATAACTAAATAACTAAATAACTAAATAACTAAATAACTAAATAACTAAATAACTAAATAACTAAATAACTAAATAACTAAATAACTAAATAACTAAATAACTAAATAACTAAATAACTAAATAACTAAATAACTAAATAACTAAATAACTAAATAACTAAATAACTAAATAACTAAATAACTAAATAACTAAATAACTAAATAACTAAATAACTAAATAACTAAATAACTAAATAACTAAATAACTAAATAACTAAATAACTAAATAACTAAATAACTAAATAACTAAATAACTAAATAACTAAATAACTAAATAACTAAATAACTAAATAACTAAATAACTAAATAACTAAATAACTAAATAACTAAATAACTAAATAACTAAATAACTAAATAACTAAATAACTAAATAACTAAATAACTAAATAACTAAATAACTAAATAACTAAATAACTAAATAACTAAATAACTAAATAACTAAATAACTAAATAACTAAATAACTAAATAACTAAATAACTAAATAACTAAATAACTAAATAACTAAATAACTAAATAACTAAATAACTAAATAACTAAATAACTAAATAACTAAATAACTAAATAACTAAATAACTAAATAACTAAATAACTAAATAACTAAATAACTAAATAACTAAATAACTAAATAACTAAATAACTAAATAACTAAATAACTAAATAACTAAATAACTAAATAACTAAATAACTAAATAACTAAATAACTAAATAACTAAATAACTAAATAACTAAATAACTAAATAACTAAATAACTAAATAACTAAATAACTAAATAACTAAATAACTAAATAACTAAATAACTAAATAACTAAATAACTAAATAACTAAATAACTAAATAACTAAATAACTAAATAACTAAATAACTAAATAACTAAATAACTAAATAACTAAATAACTAAATAACTAAATAACTAAATAACTAAATAACTAAATAACTAAATAACTAAATAACTAAATAACTAAATAACTAAATAACTAAATAACTAAATAACTAAATAACTAAATAACTAAATAACTAAATAACTAAATAACTAAATAACTAAATAACTAAATAACTAAATAACTAAATAACTAAATAACTAAATAACTAAATAACTAAATAACTAAATAACTAAATAACTAAATAACTAAATAACTAAATAACTAAATAACTAAATAACTAAATAACTAAATAACTAAATAACTAAATAACTAAATAACTAAATAACTAAATAACTAAATAACTAAATAACTAAATAACTAAATAACTAAATAACTAAATAACTAAATAACTAAATAACTAAATAACTAAATAACTAAATAACTAAATAACTAAATAACTAAATAACTAAATAACTAAATAACTAAATAACTAAATAACTAAATAACTAAATAACTAAATAACTAAATAACTAAATAACTAAATAACTAAATAACTAAATAACTAAATAACTAAATAACTAAATAACTAAATAACTAAATAACTAAATAACTAAATAACTAAATAACTAAATAACTAAATAACTAAATAACTAAATAACTAAATAACTAAATAACTAAATAACTAAATAACTAAATAACTAAATAACTAAATAACTAAATAACTAAATAACTAAATAACTAAATAACTAAATAACTAAATAACTAAATAACTAAATAACTAAATAACTAAATAACTAAATAACTAAATAACTAAATAACTAAATAACTAAATAACTAAATAACTAAATAACTAAATAACTAAATAACTAAATAACTAAATAACTAAATAACTAAATAACTAAATAACTAAATAACTAAATAACTAAATAACTAAATAACTAAATAACTAAATAACTAAATAACTAAATAACTAAATAACTAAATAACTAAATAACTAAATAACTAAATAACTAAATAACTAAATAACTAAATAACTAAATAACTAAATAACTAAATAACTAAATAACTAAATAACTAAATAACTAAATAACTAAATAACTAAATAACTAAATAACTAAATAACTAAATAACTAAATAACTAAATAACTAAATAACTAAATAACTAAATAACTAAATAACTAAATAACTAAATAACTAAATAACTAAATAACTAAATAACTAAATAACTAAATAACTAAATAACTAAATAACTAAATAACTAAATAACTAAATAACTAAATAACTAAATAACTAAATAACTAAATAACTAAATAACTAAATAACTAAATAACTAAATAACTAAATAACTAAATAACTAAATAACTAAATAACTAAATAACTAAATAACTAAATAACTAAATAACTAAATAACTAAATAACTAAATAACTAAATAACTAAATAACTAAATAACTAAATAACTAAATAACTAAGTAACTAAATAACTAAATAACTAAATAACTAAATAACTAAATAACTAAATAACTAAATAACTAAATAACTAAATAACTAAATAACTAAATAACTAAATAACTAAATAACTAAATAACTAAATAACTAAATAACTAAATAACTAAATAACTAAATAACTAGATAACTAAATAACTAAATAACTAAATAACTAAATAACTAAATAACTAAATAACTAAATAACTAAATAACTAAATAACTAAATAACTAAATAACTAAATAACTAAATAACTAAATAACTAAATAACTAAATAACTAAATAACTAAATAACTAAATAACTAAATAACTAAATAACTAAATAACTAAATAACTAAATAACTAAATAACTAAATAACTAAATAACTAAATAACTAAATAACTAAATAACTAAATAACTAAATAACTAAATAACTAAATAACTAAATAACTAAATAACTAAATAACTAAATAACTAAATAACTAAATAACTAAATAACTAAATAACTAAATAACTAAATAACTAAATAACTAAATAACTAAATAACTAAATAACTAAATAACTAAATAACTAAATAACTAAATAACTAAATAACTAAATAACTAAATAACTAAATAACTAAATAACTAAATAACTAAATAACTAAATAACTAAATAACTAAATAACTAAATAACTAAATAACTAAATAACTAAATAACTAAATAACTAAATAACTAAATAACTAAATAACTAAATAACTAAATAACTAAATAACTAAATAACTAAATAACTAAATAACTAAATAACTAAATAACTAAATAACTAAATAACTAAATAACTAAATAACTAAATAACTAAATAACTAAATAACTAAATAACTAAATAACTAAATAACTAAATAACTAAATAACTAAATAACTAAATAACTAAATAACTAAATAACTAAATAACTAAATAACTAAATAACTAAATAACTAAATAACTAAATAACTAAATAACTAAATAACTAAATAACTAAATAACTAAATAACTAAATAACTAAATAACTAAATAACTAAATAACTAAATAACTAAATAACTAAATAACTAAATAACTAAATAACTAAATAACTAAATAACTAAATAACTAAATAACTAAATAACTAAATAACTAAATAACTAAATAACTAAATAACTAAATAACTAAATAACTAAATAACTAAATAACTAAATAACTAAATAACTAAATAACTAAATAACTAAATAACTAAATAACTAAATAACTAAATAACTAAATAACTAAATAACTAAATAACTAAATAACTAAATAACTAAATAACTAAATAACTAAATAACTAAATAACTAAATAACTAAATAACTAAATAACTAAATAACTAAATAACTAAATAACTAAATAACTAAATAACTAAATAACTAAATAACTAAATAACTAAATAACTAAATAACTAAATAACTAAATAACTAAATAACTAAATAACTAAATAACTAAATAACTAAATAACTAAATAACTAAATAACTAAATAACTAAATAACTAAATAACTAAGTAACTAAATAACTAAATAACTAAATAACTAAATAACTAAATAACTAAATAACTAAATAACTAAATAACTAAATAACTAAATAACTAAATAACTAAATAACTAAATAACTAAATAACTAAATAACTAAATAACTAAATAACTAAATAACTAAATAACTAAATAACTAAATAACTAAATAACTAAATAACTAAATAACTAAATAACTAAATAACTAAATAACTAAATAACTAAATAACTAAGTAACTAAATAACTAAATAACTAAATAACTAAATAACTAAATAACTAAATAACTAAATAACTAAATAACTAAATAACTAAATAACTAAATAACTAAATAACTAAATAACTAAATAACTAAATAACTAAATAACTAAATAACTAAATAACTAAATAACTAAATAACTAAATAACTAAATAACTAAATAACTAAATAACTAAATAACTAAATAACTAAATAACTAAATAACTAAATAACTAAATAACTAAATAACTAAATAACTAAATAACTAAATAACTAAATAACTAAATAACTAAATAACTAAATAACTAAATAACTAAATAACTAAATAACTAAATAACTAAATAACTAAATAACTAAATAACTAAATAACTAAATAACTAAATAACTAAATAACTAAATAACTAAATAACTAAATAACTAAATAACTAAATAACTAAATAACTAAATAACTAAATAACTAAATAACTAAATAACTAAATAACTAAATAACTAAATAACTAAATAACTAAATAACTAAATAACTAAATAACTAAATAACTAAATAACTAAATAACTAAATAACTAAATAACTAAATAACTAAATAACTAAATAACTAAATAACTAAATAACTAAATAACTAAATAACTAAATAACTAAATAACTAAATAACTAAATAACTAAATAACTAAATAACTAAATAACTAAATAACTAAATAACTAAATAACTAAATAACTAAATAACTAAATAACTAAATAACTAAATAACTAAATAACTAAATAACTAAATAACTAAATAACTAAATAACTAAATAACTAAATAACTAAATAACTAAATAACTAAATAACTAAATAACTAAATAACTAAATAACTAAATAACTAAATAACTAAATAACTAAATAACTAAATAACTAAATAACTAAATAACTAAATAACTAAATAACTAAATAACTAAATAACTAAATAACTAAATAACTAAATAACTAAATAACTAAATAACTAAATAACTAAATAACTAAATAACTAAATAACTAAATAACTAAATAACTAAATAACTAAATAACTAAATAACTAAATAACTAAATAACTAAATAACTAAATAACTAAATAACTAAATAACTAAATAACTAAATAACTAAATAACTAAATAACTAAATAACTAAATAACTAAATAACTAAATAACTAAATAACTAAATAACTAAATAACTAAATAACTAAATAACTAAATAACTAAATAACTAAATAACTAAATAACTAAATAACTAAATAACTAAATAACTAAATAACTAAATAACTAAATAACTAAATAACTAAATAACTAAATAACTAAATAACTAAATAACTAAATAACTAAATAACTAAATAACTAAATAACTAAATAACTAAATAACTAAATAACTAAATAACTAAATAACTAAATAACTAAATAACTAAATAACTAAATAACTAAATAACTAAATAACTAAATAACTAAATAACTAAATAACTAAATAACTAAATAACTAAATAACTAAATAACTAAATAACTAAATAACTAAATAACTAAATAACTAAATAACTAAATAACTAAATAACTAAATAACTAAATAACTAAATAACTAAATAACTAAATAACTAAATAACTAAATAACTAAATAACTAAATAACTAAATAACTAAATAACTAAATAACTAAATAACTAAATAACTAAATAACTAAATAACTAAATAACTAAATAACTAAATAACTAAATAACTAAATAACTAAATAACTAAATAACTAAATAACTAAATAACTAAATAACTAAATAACTAAATAACTAAATAACTAAATAACTAAATAACTAAATAACTAAATAACTAAATAACTAAATAACTAAATAACTAAATAACTAAATAACTAAATAACTAAATAACTAAATAACTAAATAACTAAATAACTAAATAACTAAATAACTAAATAACTAAATAACTAAATAACTAAATAACTAAATAACTAAATAACTAAATAACTAAATAACTAAATAACTAAATAACTAAATAACTAAATAACTAAATAACTAAATAACTAAATAACTAAATAACTAAATAACTAAATAACTAAATAACTAAATAACTAAATAACTAAATAACTAAATAACTAAATAACTAAATAACTAAATAACTAAATAACTAAATAACTAAATAACTAAATAACTAAATAACTAAATAACTAAATAACTAAATAACTAAATAACTAAATAACTAAATAACTAAATAACTAAATAACTAAATAACTAAATAACTAAATAACTAAATAACTAAATAACTAAATAACTAAATAACTAAATAACTAAATAACTAAATAACTAAATAACTAAATAACTAAATAACTAAATAACTAAATAACTAAATAACTAAATAACTAAATAACTAAATAACTAAATAACTAAATAACTAAATAACTAAATAACTAAATAACTAAATAACTAAATAACTAAATAACTAAATAACTAAATAACTAAATAACTAAATAACTAAATAACTAAATAACTAAATAACTAAATAACTAAATAACTAAATAACTAAATAACTAAATAACTAAATAACTAAATAACTAAATAACTAAATAACTAAATAACTAAATAACTAAATAACTAAATAACTAAATAACTAAATAACTAAATAACTAAATAACTAAATAACTAAATAACTAAATAACTAAATAACTAAATAACTAAATAACTAAATAACTAAATAACTAAATAACTAAATAACTAAATAACTAAATAACTAAATAACTAAATAACTAAATAACTAAATAACTAAATAACTAAATAACTAAATAACTAAATAACTAAATAACTAAATAACTAAATAACTAAATAACTAAATAACTAAATAACTAAATAACTAAATAACTAAATAACTAAATAACTAAATAACTAAATAACTAAATAACTAAATAACTAAATAACTAACTAAATAACTAAATAACTAAATAACTAAATAAC
>CALYJB010000120.1:0-42778 GCA_944738965.1 Nebria brevicollis
TTGCCATTGATTTAAGATCAGATGCTTAAAATGCCCTTTGAGGTCATCAGCAAGCACCCCAACATAATCAATGGTGGCCCTGGACAAAGATCGCTTAGCTGCTGCATCAGCTGCTTCATTCCCGCGAATGCCAACATGACTCGGTACCCAAATAAAGCGCACGATAGACCCTTTTGACGATAATGTCATCAAGGTTGTTTGTATCTGCTGCCAGAGAAGATGTTTAGGGTACAAAGAATCAATCGCTTTCAAAGCGCTCATCGAGTCCGACACACTAACGAAAAAATTACGTGCGAGTCTGCAAATATATAGAAGTGCTTGGTAGAGTGCATACAGCTCTGGCGTGTATACGGACGAGAGTTTGTGAAGTCGAAACTCACACGCACCTCTTGCCGATATAAAAGCATATGCAACCCTGTCGTTGCTCTTCGAACCGTCGGTGTAAATGCGAATCCATTGCCGATAGTTGGCAATGATTTGAGCAAACTCACGTTGGAACAGAATGGGTGGAGTAGCGGATCGATCTAACTTTGAAAGCGCATAGTCGGTATTCGGACGGAAGAATGTCCAAGGAGGAAAGGGGCTGAAAGAAGTGTCTGGGGTTGAAGGAAGTTCAAAAATAACTTCTCCAAAAGTATTGCGAGATCTGATAGAAAAGGAACCCACCGAACGAGCCCTTCTGTCATAAATCTCCGAAAACTGTTGACCAAAGACAGTGTCAAAAACCAGGTGATATGGTTTCGACTTCATGGCTGCCGTGTAGTTCATGGTCAAAAGCCTGTGACGATCATACATAGAAGGATCGCCAGCTTCGCACAGTACACTTGGTATTGGACTGGTACGAAAAGCACCAGTAGAAAGACGAATACCAGTATGGCGTATCATATCGATGGTTTTGATAACGGATGGCCTGGCAGATGCGTAAGCGATACAGCCGTAGTCCAGCTTGGAGCGTACCAAAGCCGGATACAGGCGCAGCATAGAAATTCTATCGGCACCCCACGATTTAGAAGATAGAACACGCAATAGATTTAGAGAAAGCCGCCATTTTGCCTTCAAAGCCACAAGATGGGCACGCCAGTTAAGCTTCTTGTCAAATAGAAGACGGATAGTTTCCACAAATGGAAGATCAGTACCGTTGAGAGAGCGAATAAGATCTAAGTGAAGGTGACGGCGTTGACAGAAGTGAATGCACTCTTTTTTGGCCGCAGAAAATACGAAACCTTGCTCAGTAGCTCAGGTATGAAGACGATTGATTGTCAACTGCAGCTGACGCGCTATGGAAGCCATATTGCGAGAACTGCAGAAAATCGCCAAGTCGCCCACGTACAAGGATCCCAGTACAGGTGAACGAATACACTGAGCAACACCGTTGATGGCCACAGCAAACAACGTGACACTCAAAATAGATCCTTGCGGTACTCCGTTTTCTTGAGTAAAAATGTTGGAGAGGTCATTTCCCACACGAACTTGAAATTTCCATAAGGAAAGAAAGCTTTCAAGAAATATGGGAAGATTACCTCTCAAGCCCCAGGAGTGTAAAGTGCACATAATACCAAAACGCCAAGTGATATCATAGGCCCGGGCAATATCAAAAAACACAACTACCATATGTTGCTTGTTGAGAAAAGCATCCCGGATGGTTGATTCAAGTCTTACCAGGTGGTCTGCAGTGGAACGGAAACGGCGGAAGCCACACTAGATGTTATCCAACAGGTTGTTTGATTCCAGGAACCAAGCAAGTTGATCATGCGTTCCATGAGCTTGCAGACAAAACTGGTAAGCGAAACTGGGCTATCCAAATGGCAAAGCATCTGGTAGTGAATAGAATCAGGTCCAGGAGCGCTGTCGTGCAATTCTGAAATCGCACTTTCAAGTTCATCCACGCTGAAAGAAAGATTGTAGATTTCGTCGCCCGGAGAAACAAAATTGAGACATTGACGTTCCAAGATTGATTGATTGATGGATAATGATTAGAACTTGAAAAATCCGCGCCATTGAATTTAGGCCAGACAATGCTAGATTTTGAGCGGCCAGATATTTTGCTGACCTTCTCCCATACTTTAGAAACTGGAGTGGAGGTTGTAATGGAAGATATGTATTTCTGCCATGACGCTTTCTTACTCTTCCGAACAATTCTTCTAGCTTTTGCCTTGGCTTGGAAGTAATGGATCATATTCTCGGTGGTTGGAAATCGCCTGAAGTGGCGAAAAATACGTCGTTTTTCTCGGATAGCAATCTTGCACTCATCGTTCCACCAGGGAACGGGTATTCTATTAGAATGAACAGATGTTAAAGGAATACTTTCTTGCGCAGCAGACTTGATTGCAGCCGTGAAATACCGAACATGGTCGTCCACGTCAACGAAATCATTTTCACCAAATACAGCCAACTCCGAGAATAGATTCCAATCTTTTTCGCTTTAAAGCTCATTTCGGACAACGAGCATCAGAATCTGAGCTCTGCAGAACTTTAAGAATGAACGGAAAGTGGTCACTTTGATGCCAGTCCGAGTGCACATGCTACTCAAACAATGGAGCTATTGCTGCAGAACTGATCGTCCGATCAATAGCAGTGAAAGATCTCCACGCTGCAGAAAAATGTGTCATGCTACCATCATTTAAGATGACATGCGTACTTGCGGTGAATAGGTGTTACAAACGGCTACCGCGTTGATTAAGAGATCTTGATCCCCAATCAGGTTTATGGGCGTTTAAATCTCTCATAAGATTGAATGGAGCAGGCAATTGATCAATTAAATCAACGATATGACGCATATCGACATTGTCTTTTGGCGGAAGATAAATAGAACAAAAAGTGACCAGAAAAGGAATAGCGACACGGACAGCAACCGCTTGCAATTCAGAATTCAAAGCAATCTCCTCACAATACACATTTTCACGAACCAGAATCGCTACTCCACCACGAGCTTGGCCATCAGTAGACACATCAGTACGAAATACTGAGAAACCTCGTAATGAAACAGCTCTGGTGTCTTGAAAATGTGTTTCCTGTAAGCAAATGCAAGAGGGAGTCTGCTCGGCATTGAGAACTTTAAATTCTGCGAAATGGCTGTTGAAACCATTACAATTCCACTGTAGTATGGGAGGCATTATTTAGGTGTGGAAGATTTATCTCGCTCAGGCCTACAAAGCTTAACGGTTGTGACTTCCATAGGAGAAGAGGATCTCGAAGATTGAGATCCCTTACTTGGAGAAAATTTGGAGATGGAAGAACTCGAAACACTGGATGTTTCTGTTTTAACTGTGAAAACCAACCTTAATCTTCTCCGGCAGCTTATCTAGCCGGAAAGATAAAACAACAGACGTCGTATTTTTAACGTCGCCGTTTTTCTTCGTACTGAGCCGTCGACAGTCTATAACACACTGACTTGCAAGTTCCCGTCTGCACTCATCCATCTCAATAAATAGTAGGTCGTAACATGATATTACGCCCTGGCATGAGTTGAGGGACTTGTGCGCCCCCACTTCAATTGGCATTCCAAATAAAACAGTCGCTTTTAGTAACGATTTTGTTTGCAACGAATTTGCAGTTTCGACCAAAAGAGTACCATCGCATAACCGTTTGGTGAATTTGGGTTCTCCACCAGCCTGTTCGTTCAGGCTCCTCGCCAAACCAAAACATGACACTTCGGAAATGGATTTACCATCTTCCGTTCTCTTTATAATAAGATATTTGGGCGAAAACTTATTTTCGCCATTCAGAAAATTTTCTCCCTCGTCCGATAACGGACGATATCTTTTTGGGGGAGGGGCCCCCGGGGTATTTTGTTTATTTGCCATGAAATAAATAGAACGATTCATCTCCTGGTCTCCCTACCCACCACGGAGCCACAATTTGGGACGTCACACCACAAGCTGGTGTGAACGCCAGGGCTAACCAAGAGATATAGTCCCCCTCACCTGGCAATAAGCTTCAGAACGCTGCGAGGTCAAAGTTCAGATGGAACAGTGTGTTTTTAACGAGATACCTTCCTCGCCCATTGGTCGCCTCTTACGACCAGCAGAGGTGCTGCGGGTGAATTCTAACCCCCACCCGCAGGGGGTTACACACGCATTACGGAACTACACGAAGACACTAACATACCTTACATCAGAGATTTCATTCAAGACACATCACAAAAATTTTACAAAAACACACAATTTAATTCAAACACACTTATAAAAAACTTCACACAAATACGCGACAACAACACCACATGTAAACTCAAACACAAGCTTCCCTACTAGGACTTGCATATATTTTATTGAACTAGGTCGCGATACCGGTTGCAATCCTGCACACCTGCTGCACCGTGCAATGTCTGGTTCGGAAGCCAAACTGGTGATCAGGTGTGAGTTTTTGTCCTGTGTCGATAACGTCGACCCGGGAAAGGATGATATTTTCGGTGAGCGGTGTTTAAGAGGCTTAATATATATATATATATATATATATATATATATATATATATATATATATATATATATATATATATATATAAATATATATATATATATATATATATATATATATATATAAATATATATATATATATATATATATATATATATATATATATATATATATATATATATATATAT
Source organism: Nebria brevicollis (assembly GCA_944738965.1). Classification (NCBI taxonomy): domain Eukaryota; kingdom Metazoa; phylum Arthropoda; class Insecta; order Coleoptera; family Carabidae; genus Nebria; species Nebria brevicollis. The sequence continues at coordinate 4,602 of CALYJB010000120.1, forward strand.
ATATATATATATATATATATATATATATATATATATATATATATATCTACCTTGATGTAGAATAAGTATTTTGTGTCAGAGTTGGTGTTTAGGTGTTTGAGTGTGTGTGAGTTGCGTGCTGCTCTACCACTTGAGCTACGAAGCCCACGACGAGAGAACCGATGAATTTATCTCAAATTCGAATCCTAGGTGTGGCCTAGCTTAGTTAATACTAATGACTTCGGTTAAGATATTGACAAATACTCTAAGCTACTAGCGGACACAATTTATTATTTATAATGATATTATTTGAAATCAATAATGAGCTAGTCTTTTTGATGGAAGATGTACCAACGCAATTTATTAAATTGTTGATTGTTACGAATTTGAGAAAAATTCATCGAGCCTCGTCGGGAATCGAACCCAGAGCCTTTGGATTTACGCTCCATTATAATTTTTTTCATTTTCAATATTCTTTATTATTTTCATTAATAATACATTAATTTCTTAAAAACTAATGTTTGGACAACATGGTTGATTTTGTCAGAGCTCCTACTCACATGGGTAGTGTATATCTGTGTATGAGTATAATTGCGTTGTGCGCTTGAACATTGTGTGATTGTTTTTGTTATAATGTTTATTTTTATTTGTGTATTGGGATTGTAATTTGTGGGAAAGGAGGTACCAAAAACCCATTTAATTATATGTTTTAATGAAAAATTATTTTTGTTAAAACCTATTAACTAACTTAACAAATTTAAATTCACTTATATTTTATATAACTAAACATCTTGGATGATTAATGGTACATTTTTTGTGTATGAGAAATGTTTTGTTTTGTGTGGTGTACGGTGTTGCTGTGTGTGTTAATGTTAGGTGTTCTGCTTATGAAACTCATCATGAAATATATGCAAGTCCTAGTAGGGAAGCTTGTGTTTGAGTTTACATGTGGTGTTGTTGTCGCGTATTTGTGTGAAGTTTTTTATAAGTGTGTTTGAATTAAATTGTGTGTTTTTGTAAAATTTTTGTGATGTGTCTTGAATGAAATCTCTGATGTAAGGTATGTTAGTGTCTTCGTGTAGTTCCGTAATGCGTGTGTAACCCCCTGCGGGTGGGGGTTAGAATTCACCCGCAGCACCTCTGCTGGTCGTAAGAGGCGACCAATGGGCGAGGAAGGTATCTCGTTAAAAACACACTGTTCCATCTGAACTTTGACCTCGCAGCGTTCTGAAGCTTATTGCCAGGTGAGGGGGACTATATCTCTTGGTTAGCCCTGGCGTTCACACCAGCTTGTGGTGTGACGTCCCAAATTGTGGCTCCGTGGTGGGTAGGGAGACCAGGAGATGAATCGTTCTATTTATTTCATGGCAAATAAACAAAATACCCCGGGGGCCCCTCCCCCAAAAAGATATCGTCCGTTATCGGACGAGGGAGAAAATTTTCTGAATGGCGAAAATAAGTTTTCGCCCAAATATCTTATTATAAAGAGAACGGAAGATGGTAAATCCATTTCCGAAGTGTCATGTTTTGGTTTGGCGAGGAGCCTGAACGAACAGGCTGGTGGAGAACCCAAATTCACCAAACGGTTATGCGATGGTACTCTTTTGGTCGAAACTGCAAATTCGTTGCAAACAAAATCGTTACTAAAAGCGACTGTTTTATTTGGAATGCCAATTGAAGTGGGGGCGCACAAGTCCCTCAACTCATGCCAGGGCGTAATATCATGTTACGACCTGCTATTTATTGAGATGGATGAGTGCAGACGGGAACTTGCAAGTCAGTGTGTTATAGACTGTCGACGGCTCAGTACGAAGAAAAACGGCGACGTTAAAAATACGACGTCTGTTGTTTTAACTTTCCGGCTAGATAAGCTGCCGGAAAAGATTAAGGTTGGTTTTCACAGTTGTTCCGTGAGACCATACTTTCCTCGATCAATGCGATGTTTTAAATACCAGAAGTTCGGGCACACTGCATCTCGTTGTGACGCACAGGCTGTGTGTCCACGGTGCGGTGAGCAGGAGCTTTTGGGCGAGGAATGTAAGGGTCCGGCCCATTGCGTTAATTGTTCTGCCAATCATCCTGCTTTCTTTTCTGACTGTCCACGCAATCAGGAAGAAAGGAAGATTATTGAAATCAAAATTATTGACAAACTTTCTTATTTCGACGCCCGCAAGAAATTCAAATTGCAGATAAGCCCAGTATTTAGTCGTTCTTTCTCTTTAATCGCTGCCACACCCGTCAATAAAAAATCTATTGCAATTCAAACAGACACCGTTCCTTCACCTAATATTGCTACAACTTTTCCAAATTTAACTCCTGTTAAATCCAACATTCCTAAATCTAAAGTTAGTCAAAATTTAAAATCATGTTCAAAAACAGTTGTCAAAATCATAAACGAACCAAAATCAAAATTGACCGTTAAACCTAAACAAAAAATTACACTTATAAAATCAAGCTTTGCTTCTACGCCAAAAATTATTTCGAAAAAAACATTCAATGGAGGTACGAGAAACATCCAGTGTTTCGAGTTCTTCCATCTCCAAATTTTCTCCAAGTAAGGGATCTCAATCTTCGAGATCCTCTTCTCCTATGGAAGTCACAACCGTTAAGCTTTGTAGGCCTGAGCGAGATAAATCTTCCACACCTAAATAATGCCTCCCATACTACAGTGGAATTGTAATGGTTTCAACAGCCATTTCGCAGAATTTAAAGTTCTCAATGCCGAGCAGACTCCCTCTTGCATTTGCTTACAGGAAACACATTTTCAAGACACCAGAGCTGTTTCATTACGAGGTTTCTCAGTATTTCGTACTGATGTGTCTACTGATGGCCAAGCTCGTGGTGGAGTAGCGATTCTGGTTCGTGAAAATGTGTATTGTGAGGAGATTGCTTTGAATTCTGAATTGCAAGCGGTTGCTGTCCGTGTCGCTATTCCTTTTCTGGTCACTTTTTGTTCTATTTATCTTCCGCCAAAAGACAATGTCGATATGCGTCATATCGTTGATTTAATTGATCAATTGCCTGCTCCATTCAATCTTATGAGAGATTTAAACGCCCATAAACCTGATTGGGGATCAAGATCTCTTAATCAACGCGGTAGCCGTTTGTAACACCTATTCACCGCAAGTACGCATGTCATCTTAAATGATGGTAGCATGACACATTTTTCTGCAGCGTGGAGATCTTTCACTGCTATTGATCGGACGATCAGTTCTGCAGCAATAGCTCCATTGTTTGAGTAGCATGTGCACTCGGACTGGCATCAAAGTGACCACTTTCCGTGCATTCTTAAAGTTCTGCAGAGCTCAGATTCTGATGCTCGTTGTCCGAAATGAGCTTTAAAGCGAAAAAGATTGGAATCTATTCTCGGAGTTGGCTGTATTTGGTGAAAATGATTTCGTTGACGTGGACGACCATGTTCGGTATTTCACGGCTGCAATCAAGTCTGCTGCGCAAGAAAGTATTCATTTAACATCTGTTCATTCTAATAGAATACCCGTTCCCTGGTGGAACGATGAGTGCAAGATTGCTATCCGAGGAAAACGACGTATTTTTCGCCACTTCAGGCGATTTCCAACCACCGAGAATATGATCCATTACTTCCAAGCCAAGGCAAAAGCTAGAAGAATTGTTCGGAAGAGTAAGAAAGCGTCATGGCAGAAATACATATCTTCCATTACAACCTCCACTCCAGTTTCTAAAGTATGGGAGAAGGTCAGCAAAATATCTGGCCGCTCAAAATCTAGCATTGTCTGGCCTAAATTCAATGGCGCGGATTTTTCAAGTTCTAATCATTATCCATCAATCAATCAATCTTGGAACGTCAATGTCTCAATTTTGTTTCTCCGGGCGACGAAATCTACAATCTTTCTTTCAGCGTGGATGAACTTGAAAGTGCGATTTCAGAATTGCACGACAGCGCTCCTGGACCTGATTCTATTCACTACCAGATGCTTTGCCATTTGGATAGCCCAGTTTCGCTTACCAGTTTTGTCTGCAAGCTCATGGAACGCATGATCAACTTGCTTGGTTCCTGGAATCAAACAACCTGTTGGATAACATCTAGTGTGGCTTCCGCCGTTTCCGTTCCACTGCAGACCACCTGGTAAGACTTGAATCAACCATCCGGGATGCTTTTCTCAACAAGCAACATATGGTAGTTGTGTTTTTTGATATTGCCCGGGCCTATGATATCACTTGGCGTTTTGGTATTATGTGCACTTTACACTCCTGGGGCTTGAGAGGTAATCTTCCCATATTTCTTGAAAGCTTTCTTTCCTTATGGAAATTTCAAGTTCGTGTGGGAAATGACCTCTCCAACATTTTTACTCAAGAAAACGGAGTACCGCAAGGATCTATTTTGAGTGTCACGTTGTTTGCTGTGGCCATCAACGGTGTTGCTCAGTGTATTCGTTCACCTGTACTGGGATCCTTGTACGTGGGCGACTTGGCGATTTTCTGCAGTTCTCGCAATATGGCTTCCATAGCGCGTCAGCTGCAGTTGACAATCAATCGTCTTCATACCTGAGCTACTGAGCAAGGTTTCGTATTTTCTGCGGCCAAAAAAGAGTGCATTCACTTCTGTCAACGCCGTCACCTTCACTTAGATCTTATTCGCTCTCTCAACGGTACTGATCTTCCATTTGTGGAAACTATCCGTCTTCTATTTGACAAGAAGCTTAACTGGCGTGCCCATCTTGTGGCTTTGAAGGCAAAATGGCGGCTTTCTCTAAATCTATTGCGTGTTCTATCTTCTAAATCGTGGGGTGCCGATAGAATTTCTATGCTGCGCCTGTATCCGGCTTTGGTACGCTCCAAGCTGGACTACGGCTGTATCGCTTACGCATCTGCCAGGCCATCCGTTATCAAAACCATCGATATGATACGCCATACTGGTATTCGTCTTTCTACTGGTGCTTTTCGTACCAGTCCAATACCAAGTGTACTGTGCGAAGCTGGCGATCCTTCTATGTATGATCGTCACAGGCTTTTGACCATGAACTACACGGCAGCCATGAAGTCGAAACCATATCACCTGGTTTTTGACACTGTCTTTGGTCAACAGTTTTCGGAGATTTATGACAGAAGGGCTCGTTCGGTGGGTTCCTTTTCTATCAGATCTCGCAATACTTTTGGAGAAGTTATTTTTGAACTTCCTTCAACCCCAGACACTTCTTTCAGCCCCTTTCCTCCTTGGACATTCTTCCGTCCGAATACCGACTATGCGCTTTCAAAGTTAGATCGATCCGCTACTCCACCCATTCTGTTCCAACGTGAGTTTGCTCAAATCATTGCCAACTATCGGCAATGGATTCGCATTTACACCGACGGTTCGAAGAGCAACGACAGGGTTGCATATGCTTTTATATCGGCAAGAGGTGCGTGTGAGTTTCGACTTCACAAACTCTCGTCCGTATACACGCCAGAGCTGTATGCACTCTACCAAGCACTTCTATATATTTGCAGACTCGCACGTAATTTTTTCGTTAGTGTGTCGGACTCGATGAGCGCTTTGAAAGCGATTGATTCTTTGTACCCTAAACATCTTCTCTGGCAGCAGATACAAACAACCTTGATGACATTATCGTCAAAAGGGTCTATCGTGCGCTTTATTTGGGTACCGAGTCATGTTGGCATTCGCGGGAATGAAGCAGCTGATGCAGCAGCTAAGCGATCTTTGTCCAGGGCCACCATTGATTATGTTGGGGTGCTTGCTGATGACCTCAAAGGGCATTTTAAGCATCTGATCTTAAATCAATGGCAAGAAAGGTGGAGTCACATAGTTACTAACAAGCTTAAAAATGTTAAGCACAACGTGAGGCCATGGGATTCTTCCCATTGGGCATCCCGAAAGGAGGAGGTCGCTGTGGCGAGACTCTGGATAGGGCACACCTGGTGGACGCATGGTCATCTTCTGCGCCGTGAGGAGGCTCCGATGTGCGAAACAGGGCGGGTCTGTCACTTGACCTGTCGGTGGCTCTTGGTGACTATTCGACACTCATTGACAGGGTCGTCCTGTTCCTCAGGAATACAGGTCTATTTGCCTTTATTTGAAAGTGCTAGCTCTGTCTTTAATTTTATTTAGCGCTCAATAGAATTTTACAATATCATTTATTTTTACAATTTTAAACCTGTACATTTTATTTATTTAAATATACATTTTTAATCCTCTTTATTAATATTTTACATTTAATAGATTTTAAGTTTACAATTTTATTTTTACACAACATATATTTAAAATGTTAGTTTATGTCATTATATAGTTTATGGCGTGAATAGCCCAAGAGGCTGAAACGCCTTTAAATTTTAATCCTACCTACCTACCTAATACGTGTGTATCTTCCAGAGCTGGTCGCCAGGCGAAGACATTTATTTTGAAGGCGTTGCAATGGTAGGGTGGTGGAGACCGGTGCGTTACACCAGACCGGAGCCGCATACATGATGATGGGGCAAATGATTGATGTATAGATGAGGAGTTTATTTTTATCTGTTAAGGAGCTATTTTTGACAAGGAGAGGATAAAGGTTGCAATTGACGGCAGATGCTTTGTAAATTGCGTGTTTAATGTGTTGGTTGTGTCTTAGAGTTTTTATAAGTGTATTCCCAAGTACTTTACTTTGTTTGTGGGTCTGATTTTTCGTTTGTGTATTTCAATTTGTGTGAATATTCTGTTGTGTGTGAATTTATGTGTAAAGACTATGGTTTCGGTTTTGTTTGTGTTTATTTTTATTTTCCATGTGTCCCAGTAGCGGTCTAATATGTTTATGTGTATTTGTATTTGTTTAGTGGCCGCTTGTGTATTAAAAGAGTGTGTATAAATTGCTGTGTCGTCTGCGTATTGGGCTGTGTGTTTATTCGGGAATGTGGGGATGTCACTAATGTACAGGTTAAAGAGTTTGGGACCAAGGACGCTGCCTTGTGGAATTCCTGCTACGATGGATTTAGGATTTGAGAGAGAATTATTAATTTTGATTGTAAAGGATCGGTTTTAGAGGTTTGAGTAGATCAGTTAAGTTAAAGTGGGAAGGAATAGGAAGGAGATAAGTTTGGCCACGAGTCTTACTGTCCAGATCGTATCGAAGGCTTTGCGATGTCCAGTAGGGTCATGACCGTGACCTTAATTTTATTGAACTAGGTCGCGATACCGGTTGCAATCCTGCACATCTGCTGCACCGTGCAATGTCTGGTTCGGAAGCCAAACTGGTGATCAGGTGTGAGTTTTTGTCCTGTGTCGATAACGTCGACCCGGGAAAGGATGATATTTTCGGTGAGCGGTGTTTAAGAGGCTTATGGGGTGAGAACTTGTGGGTGCGGATGAGACATTACTTGGTTTAAGGATTGGGTGGACTGTAGCAGTTTTCCAGGCAACAGAAAAGTGGTGCAGTTTGACTATGGAATTTAATATGTAGTGGAGTTGGATGATGGATTTTCTTGAAAGGTTTTTCAGGAAACGATTTTCTATTTGGTCGGGGCCAGGAGCTTTGCTGTTGGGTAGGGTTTTAATTATTTTGGTTAACTCGGATGGGGCAGTAAGGAGTCTGGCCAGCGTTTTGGTGTCAGTGTGATGTGGAGTATTTAAATATTGTAGTGTGTCTTGTGCGATTCTATCTTGCGTGGGTGTGTTTGGCGAGTGTGTTACGTGTATATGTTCAAAAGTGTTTGATATCATCTCTGACTTCTTCGTCGGTGATAGCTGTTATGTTGTAGTGTGTGAGAGTGGGTATTCTGGTGTAAGGTTTTTTAAGTGTTTAAGTGTCAGTCGCCAGAGGCAGTTGTCATTGGGTTTGAGGGTGGAGTTTATGTCTAAGAGACCATGTATTATTTTTGTGTGTTTATATTTAAATTTTTATTTGTGAGTTTAGTGTGTTGAGGTGTATTCTGTTTAAGGGTGTGTGTGTCCTTTTCCATAGTCTTCTGGTGTGATTTCGTTTAATTAACTGTGTTATGTCTGCGGCAAGTTAAGATTGTGTGGGTTCACACACACATACACATATATATATATATATATATATATATATATATATATATATATATATATATATATATATATATATATATATAGATATATATGCATTGTCTTAAGCTATGGCATGCAACTCTTCTACGAGTAAATTATATATATATATATATATATATATATATATATATATATATATATATATATATATATATATATATATATATATACATATATATATATATATATATATATATATATATATATATATATATATATATATATATAATATATATATATATATATATATAATATATATATATATATATATATACATATATATATATATATATATATATATATATATATATATATATATATATATATATATATATATATATATATATATATATATATATATATATATACATATATATATATATATATATATATATATATATATATATATATATATATATATATATATATATAATTTACTCGTAGAAGAGTTGCACTCCTCCTGCCATAGCTTAAGACAATGCATATATATATATATATATATATATATATATATATATATATATATATATATATATATATATATATATGTATATACAGTGAGCGCAAAAAGTATTCGTACAACTCAAGTTTTCATGATAAAACTACATTTAAAGAAAAACTATTGAAGATAGATCAAAAATAAAAATATGTGGAGTTATATGGAGTCATATGCTAATTTAATCTACCAAAACGATTCATCAAAAATAATATTAATGTGGAAATAAAAATTACAAACCAATATCATTATCCAAATTAACGCGCAAAAAGTATTCGTACAAATAACAAATTGTTATAATATTTTCAATTTTACACATATAACCTATAAATTTTAGGATATCTATTGGCTCTTACAATAGTTAGGAGTTCAAATAGTTTTTATTAGAAATTAGCCGGTTGCTTATTTCTTTTTCATCTTAAGTCTATAAATGCTCATTTTTATTAATGCTTGATGATTCGGAAGGCATTTTCGATAGCTTGGTGTATTAAAAAGGATACACAATCTGGAATACGCAGCGCTATGTTTTGGATGGTTATTAAATTAATGTATTATTAATGAAAATAATAAAGAATATTGAAAATGAAAAAAATTATAATGGAGCGTAAATCCAAAGGCTCTGGGTTCGATTCCCGACGAGGCTCGATGAATTTTTCTCAAATTCGTAACAATCAACAATTTAATAAATTGCGTTGGTACATCTTCCATCAAAAAGACTAGCTCATTATTGATTTCAAATAATATCATTATAAATAATAAATTGTGGCCGCTAGTAGCTTAGAGTATTTGTCAATATCTTAACCGAAGTCATTAGTATTAACTAAGCTAGGCCACACCTAGGATTCGAATTTGAGATAAATTCATCGGTTCTCTCGTCGTGGGCTTCGTAGCTCAAGTGGTAGAGCAGCACGCAACTCACACACACTCAAACACCTAAACACCAACTCTGACACAAAATACTTATTCTACATCAAGGTAGATATATATATGTATATATATATATATATATATATATATATATATATATATATATATATATATATATATATTATATATATATATATATATATATATATATATATATATATATATATATATATTTATATATATATATATATATATATATATATATATATATATATATATATATATATATATATATATATATTAAGCCTCTTAAACACCGCTCACCGAAAATATCATCCTTTCCCGGGTCGACGTTATCGACACAGGACAAAAACTCACACCTGATCACCAGTTTGGCTTCCGAACCAGACATTGCACGGTGCAGCAGGTGTGCAGGATTGCAACCGGTATCGCGACCTAGTTCAATAAAATTAAGGTCACGGTCATGACCCTACTGGACATCGCAAAGCCTTCGATACGATCTGGACAGTAAGACTCGTGGCCAAACTTATCTCCTTCCTATTCCTTCCCACTTTAACTTAACTGATCTACTCAAACCTCTAAAACCGATCCTTTACAATCAAAATTAATAATTCTCTCTCAAATCCTAAATCCATCGTAGCAGGAATTCCACAAGGCAGCGTCCTTGGTCCCAAACTCTTTAACCTGTACATTAGTGACATCCCCACATTCCCGAATAAACACACAGCCCAATACGCAGACGACACAGCAATTTATACACACTCTTTTAATACACAAGCGGCCACTAAACAAATACAAATACACATAAACATATTAGACCGCTACTGGGACACATGGAAAATAAAAATAAACACAAACAAAACCGAAACCATAGTCTTTACACATAAATTCACACACAACAGAATATTCACACAAATTGAAATACACAAACGAAAAATCAGACCCACAAACAAAGTAAAGTACTTGGGAATACACTTATAAAAACTCTAAGACACAACCAACACATTAAACACGCAATTTACAAAGCATCTGCCGTCAATTGCAACCTTTATCCTCTCCTTGTCAAAAATAGCTCCTTAACACCTAGGATTCGAATTTGAGATAAATTCATCGGTTCTCTCGTCGTGGGCTTCGTAGCTCAAGTGGTAGAGCAGCACGCAACTCACACACACTCAAACACCTAAACACCAACTCTGACACAAAATACTTATTCTACATCAAGGTAGATATATATATATATATATATATATATATATATATATATATATATATATATATATATATATATTATATATATATATATATATATATATATATATATATATATATTTATATATATATATATATATATATATATATATATATATATAAATATATATATATATATATATATATATATATATATATATATATATATATATATATATATAAATATATATATATATATATATATATATATATATATATATATATATATATATATATATATATATATACACGGCCATCTACGCGCACTCATTTAGTGCGCAGGTGGCCAACAAACAACTACAAATACACATAGATATACTACAACGCTACTGGGAGAAGTGGAAAATTAAAATCAACGCCACAAAAACCGAAACCATTGTCTTTTCACGCAAATTCACACTAAACAAAGTAATCACACCACTACAAATACAGAAACAAAAAATAACGCCCACACAAACGGTAAAATACCTAGGCACACACCTATACCAAACACTTAGACATGGCCCACACATATCACACACAATTAAAAAAGCCCAACACGTAATCCGAAATCTCTATCCACTCCTTGTACAAAATAGTTCCCTCTCAACAAAAAATAAACTCCTCATGTACACCGCAATCATTCGCCCCATACTAACATACGCAGCCCCAGTTTGGTGTAACGCTTCGGCAACCGCACTAATCCCATTGCAACGTCTCCAGAATAAATTCTTAAGACTGGCCACCAGCTCTGGACGATACACACGACTAACAGACCTACACGAAATCGCAAACTTACCCTACATAACACAATACATAAAACAAATATCACTAAAATTTTATAAAACACAGTTAAACTCAAACACACCCACAAAACACATCATAAAATTAAGACACGACAACACTACACATAGATTAAAGCATAAGCTCCCCTACCAGACACTACCCATATTTTCGGAAAGCCTCCATGAGCCGAACACGTAACACAGACACACACAACAACAATGCAACACACAACACGCATCACTATACAACAATAGAGACAACCACAGATACAGAACATTTCGCATAAATTTAATGTCCATAGAAACATCAGTATTGTTAAAATTTTAAATTAGTTAAGTCAGTTTATAAGTTTTAGTTAAAATGCCATGCATTCAAATGGGTTTTTGTTCCCCCTTTTCCCATAAAACACAATCCTAACACGAATAAAATATAAACCAAAATGTAACAGACAATAACACAATGTTTTAAGCACACAACGCAATATACACTCATACACAGATATACACTCTCTTCTGTGAGTAGGAGCTCTGATAAAACCAATCATGTGTTTCCATATTAATTAATATTAATTAGTATATGTAAAAAAATTAAAATGAATAAAATGATTTCAAAATGAAAAAAAAATGTTCTAGAGGTCCGTGGTTCGAGGCAGGTTTTTTTGCAAGCCTCGAAACGTTTAATTAGCAGCCTAGTATATATACAGGCCATAGTTGAAGCGTAAAATCACTCAACTCCGAGTATCTGAACCGTGGCTTTCCTGGTCGATACCTAGTGATCCGAGCGTTTTCCGTGCCTAGTAGCAGTTTGCCAAGATTGTCTTGACCGTGGTTTTCCTGGTCGACACCGAGGTTTACAAACCGCGTGGTGAGTACGAGACGTTTGCGTACGTCATCCACACCGTTTCTTTCCGTTCTTTTCACGCCTAGCGGCAGCCGTGGTTCTCCTGGCAGTAGCTAGGTGTAGTTTCCGACCGTTTTTATTAACCGGTCTTTACCGGTTCGCGATATTCTCGTTCGCGTAACTCCGCGTTACTTTTACCGTGCCTAGCAGCAGCCGTGGTTCTCCTGGCAGTAGCTAGGTGTAGTTTCCGAGCGTTTTTATTAACCGTTTTTTTCCGGTTCGCGATATTTTCATTCGCGTGGCTTCCCGTTACTTTTACCGTGCCTAGCAGCAGCCGTGGTTCTCCTGGCAGTAGCTAGGTGTAGTTTCCGACCGTTTTTATTAACCGGTCTTTTTACCGGTTCGCGATATTTTCGTTCGCGTATCTTCGCGTTACTTTTACCGTGCCTAGCAGCAGCCGTGGTTCTCCTGGCAGCAGCTTGGTATAGTTTCCAACCGTTTCTGTTGGTCGTTCTTTTACCGGTTCGCGATATTCTCGTTCGCGTAACTCCGCGTTACTTTTACCGTGCCTAGCAGCAGCCGTGGTTCTCCTGGCAGCAGCTTGGTATAGTTTTCGACCGTTTCTGTTAGGCGTTCTCTTACCGGTTCGCGATATTCTCGCTGCCGTAGCTTCGCGTTACTTTTCCCCTGTCTAGTGGCAGCTGTGGCTCTCCTAGCGGTAACTAGACGCGATTATCGGCCGTTTCACCAACCGGTAATTTTACCGGTTCGCGATTTTTGTTCTATTTAGTCTCTAGGGCAAATACTACACCGTTCCCAACTAGCGGACATGTTACCGGCCCGTGCCATGTCAAGATATTAGCCATAACTTCGACCATACCCCGTCACCGGCACCGACAGAGTCCTCTGTATTTTCTTTGGAGTGAAACCAAGGGTTAAATAAAAGCCACGATATAAATAAATCGCAAGTTTCCTTTCAACAACCCTGAACCTTCCCACTGCAGCTATCCCCGGCAACCCCTCTAGTAAGTGCGACCGTAAAGCACTCATTTAGTGCGCAGGTGGCCAACAAACAACTACAAATACACATAGATATACTACAACGCTACTGGGAGAAGTGGAAAATTAAAATCAACGCCACAAAAACCGAAACCATTGTCTTTTCACGCAAATTCACACTAAACAAAGTAATCACACCACTACAAATACAGAAACAAAAAATAACGCCCACACAAACGGTAAAATACCTAGGCACACACCTATACCAAACACTTAGACATGGCCCACACATATCACACACAATTAAAAAAGCCCAACACGTAATCCGAAATCTCTATCCACTCCTTGTACAAAATAGTTCCCTCTCAACAAAAAATAAACTCCTCATGTACACCGCAATCATTCGCCCCATACTAACATACGCAGCCCCAGTTTGGTGTAACGCTTCGGCAACCGCACTAATCCCATTGCAACGTCTCCAGAATAAATTCTTAAGACTGGCCACCAGCTCTGGACGATACACACGACTAACAGACCTACACGAAATCGCAAACTTACCCTACATAACACAATACATAAAACAAATATCACTAAAATTTTATAAAACACAGTTAAACTCAAACACACCCACAAAACACATCATAAAATTAAGACACGACAACACTACACATAGATTAAAGCATAAGCTCCCCTACCAGACACTACCCATATTTTCGGAAAGCCTCCATGAGCCGAACACGTAACACAGACACACACAACAACAATGCAACACACAACACGCATCACTATACAACAATAGAGACAACCACAGATACAGAACATTTCGCATAAATTTAATGTCCATAGAAACATCAGTATTGTTAAAATTTTAAATTAGTTAAGTCAGTTTATAAGTTTTAGTTAAAATGCCATGCATTCAAATGGGTTTTTGTTCCCCCTTTTCCCATAAAACACAATCCTAACACGAATAAAATATAAACCAAAATGTAACAGACAATAACACAATGTTTTAAGCACACAACGCAATATACACTCATACACAGATATACACTCTCTTCTGTGAGTAGGAGCTCTGATAAAACCAATCATGTGTTTCCATATTAATTAATATTAATTAGTATATGTAAAAAAATTAAAATGAATAAAATGATTTCAAAATGAAAAAAAAATGTTCTAGAGGTCCGTGGTTCGAGGCAGGTTTTTTTGCAAGCCTCGAAACGTTTAATTAGCAGCCTAGTATATATACAGGCCATAGTTGAAGCGTAAAATCACTCAACTCCGAGTATCTGAACCGTGGCTTTCCTGGTCGATACCTAGTGATCCGAGCGTTTTCCGTGCCTAGTAGCAGTTTGCCAAGATTGTCTTGACCGTGGTTTTCCTGGTCGACACCGAGGTTTACAAACCGCGTGGTGAGTACGAGACATTTGCGAACGGCATCCACACCGTTTCTTTCCGTTCTTTTCACGCCTAGCGGCAGCCGTGGTTCTCCTGGCAGTAGCTAGGTGTAGTTTCCGACCGTTTTTATTAACCGGTCTTTACCGGTTCGCGATATTCTCGTTCGCGTAACTCCGCGTTACTTTTACCGTGCCTAGCAGCAGCCGTGGTTCTCCTGGCAGTAGCTAGGTGTAGTTTCCGAGCGTTTTTATTAACCGTTTTTTTCCGGTTCGCGATATTTTCATTCGCGTGGCTTCCCGTTACTTTTACCGTGCCTAGCAGCAGCCGTGGTTCTCCTGGCAGTAGCTAGGTGTAGTTTCCGACCGTTTTTATTAACCGGTCTTTTTACCGGTTCGCGATATTTTCGTTCGCGTATCTTCGCGTTACTTTTACCGTGCCTAGCAGCAGCCGTGGTTCTCCTGGCAGCAGCTTGGTATAGTTTCCAACCGTTTCTGTTGGTCGTTCTTTTACCGGTTCGCGATATTCTCGTTCGCGTAACTCCGCGTTACTTTTACCGTGCCTAGCAGCAGCCGTGGTTCTCCTGGCAGCAGCTTGGTATAGTTTTCGACCGTTTCTGTTAGGCGTTCTCTTACCGGTTCGCGATATTCTCGCTGCCGTAGCTTCGCGTTACTTTTCCCCTGTCTAGTGGCAGCTGTGGCTCTCCTAGCGGTAACTAGACGCGATTATCGGCCGTTTCACCAACCGGTAATTTTACCGGTTCGCGATTTTTGTTCTATTTAGTCTCTAGGGCAAATACTACACCGTTCCCAACTAGCGGACATGTTACCGGCCCGTGCCATGTCAAGATATTAGCCATAACTTCGACCATACCCCGTCACCGGCACCGACAGAGTCCTCTGTATTTTCTTTGGAGTGAAACCAAGGGTTAAATAAAAGCCACGATATAAATAAATCGCAAGTTTCCTTTCAACAACCCTGAACCTTCCCACTGCAGCTATCCCCGGCAACCCCTCTAGTAAGTGCGACCGTAAAGCCGGATCCGCTTAAGGCGCCCGAGCACCAGGCAACCAGCACACACGAAAGGGGGACATTGTTACGTGGGCCACACAAGGCCAGATTGCGTCACAATATATATAAATATATTTATATATATATATATATATATATATATATATATATATATATATATATATATATATATATATATATATATATATATATATATATATATATATATATATATATATATATATATATATATATATATATATATATATAATATATTTATATATATATATATATATATATATATATATATATATAAAATTATCAAATAAATTAATAGAAAAACACTCGGTGGTATTTCACAAAATTGTTTATTGATACGACTAGTTTCGGCTGTTAGGCCATCATCAGGTATAACAAGACAATACATTTTAAGTCATATATATACTAAATTACAAGGTAGGTGTACAGAATAATATATATAAAGTAATTGGCCCTGCATATTGTGCGATGCGTGTGTTCGGGAAGGTGGGAATGTCGCTGTTATATAGGTTGAAGAGTTTGGGACCAAGGACGCTGCCTTGGGGAATACCTGCTACTACGGACTTAGGGGTTGATTGTGCGGAGTTAATTTTGGTTGAGAAGGATCGGTTTGTGAGATATGATAAAATTAGTTTGATTAAGGTAGGAGGATATTGGAAGGATATGAGTTAGGCAATGAGCCCTACTGTCCAGACCATGTCGAAGGCTTTTTCTATGTCCGGTAGGGTCATGATCGTGACTTTGTGCTTGTTGAATTGAGTCGCGATATCGGTAGCTATTCTGCACACCTGGTGCACCGTGCAATATCTGGCTCGAAAGCCAAACTGATGGTCAGGTGTGAGATGTAGTCCTGTATGGATATCGACAACTCGGGAAAGGATGATTTTTTCGGTGAGCTTTGAGAGGGTATTTAAAAGGATGATGGGGCGATAGCTCGTGGGTTGGTGGGGATCTTTGCTCGGTTTTAGGATTGGATGGACTGTAGCAGTTTTCCAGGCAGCTGGGAAGTGGTGCAGTTTTATGATGGCGTTAATTATGTAATGGAGTTGAATAATGGATTTCCTTGACAGGTTATTAAGGATAAGGTTTTCTATTAGGTCTGGGCCAGGAGTTTTTCGGTTGGGTAGGGTTCTGATTAGTTTGGATAGTTCAGATGGGGTGGTAAGGAATCTAGCTAGCGTTTTAGCGTCAGGGTGGTGCGGGGTGTTTAAGTATTGTAGTGTGTCTTGTGTGATTTTATTTGTGTGGGTGTATTTGGGGTGGGTGTTACGTGTATTTGTTCAAAGGTATTAGCTATCATTTCTGATTTTTGTTCGTCTGTGATGGCTATGTTATTGTTATGTGTGGGTGTTGGTGTAGTGGTGTACGCTTTTTTAAGTGTTTAAGTTTAAGGGACCAAGTGGTGTTATTGTGTGTTTTTATTTGATGTTTAATTTGTGTGTTTAATGATGTTAACTGTGTTTTGTATGTGGGTATGTGTGTCCTCTGTCATAGTCTTCTGGTGTGGCTGCATTGCTGAATTAATTGTGGTGGAAGAATAAGTTTGTGCGGATTGATTTTGAATTTTGGCGTGTGTTTTTGTTTTGCTACATTTATAGCGTTTGTGATTTGGTCTATTTGTGTGTCGATGTCTTGTGTTGTGTGTATGTGATTGTTTATGGAGATGATCGTTTCGAGTGCTTTTCGGAAGTGCGCCCAGTTCACGTGTTTGTATGATGTGATGGTTTTGATAGTATGTTCTGTGTTGCGGTTGGTTAAGTGGAATAGTATGGGATTATGTTCTAAGCTCGGGAAGTGAAATTGGGTGAGTGATATTTTGGACGTTTTTATCTATGATGATATCTATTATGGACGGCGTACTTCCGTTTGCTGGGTAATGTGTGGTTGTGTTAGGGCTGAGTATGATTGCGACGTGTGTGCTTATGTATGTTTTGAGTGTGAGGTCATTCGTGTGGTTTTTTTTGGCAACCTCAGTCCGTGTGTCTCGCGTTAAGGTCACCGTTCATTAGTGTTTTGTTTTTATGTAATAGTGTTGTGAGGTCTGCGCGTGTCATGTTAAGTGGTTCGTTGTAGGCAGCGTAGATTATTGTGTTGTCTTCGAGTGTCATGGTGAGTGTTTTGAGTGTAGTTTGAGGGTTTGGTGTTAGTGTCTGTGGTGTGTTGTGTTTAACTAGAATGGCAACGCCTCCCGAGGGGGTCAGGCCTTGGTGTGGTTGGTCAGCTCTGTAGATTGTGTATTTAAAATTTTTGTGAGGCATTAAGTTTTGTTTCATTAATTAGACAGATGTGTATGTTATGTGTTTGGAGAAAATGTGTAAGTTCACTTACCTTACCCATAACTCCATTAGCGTTCCATGAACAGATGTTTAGTGTTGTTTTGTGTTATTCAAATCTTTTATGGCTGCTAGCATGTTTTTTAAATTTATCGTGGCATTTAATTTAGCCATCTCGTCGAACAATTCTGTAATGTCGTCTAAGTGTTGTGGTATTTCTTGTTGTTGCTGTAGTTGTTGTTGTTGTTGGGGCTTGGATAGAAATGGTTTAGGGATATGGAGGAGGGGAAAATCAGTTTTTTACAGGAAGGATTTTAGGATGGTTTGGTTTTTTCAGTGATTTTTGAGAGTTGGAGCATCGGTATATATGAGAGGTGGGTTAGGTTTTTTGGGCTTGTTGGCTTCTATTTGACTTAGTTTGCGGAAGTAGGTGGGACATTCAATGAAATTGGCTGGGTGCGGGCCTGCACTATTTTCACATGTCGCTGGAGTGTCTCTTAATTTGACGCACATTTGGGTCAGGTGGCCCTGTGCACATTTCAAACATTTTGGGCGGAGTCTACAGTTAGCTGTAGCATGGCCCCACTGTTGGCTGCGATGGCATTGAATGATTGTCTTTTTATTTATGTGTCGTTCCCACTCTACCTTGATGTAGAATAAGTATTTTGTGTCAGAGTTGGTGTTTAGGTGTTTGAGTGTGTGTGAGTTGCGTGCTGCTCTACCACTTGAGCTACGAAGCCCACGACGAGAGAACCGATGAATTTATCTCAAATTCGAATCCTAGGTGTGGCCTAGCTTAGTTAATACTAATGACTTCGGTTAAGATATTGACAAATACTCTAAGCTACTAGCGGCCACAATTTATTAATTATAATGATATTATTTGAAATCAATAATGAGCTAGTCTTTTTGATGGAAGATGTACCAACGCAATGTATTAAATTGTTGATTGTTACGAATTTGAGAAAAATTCATCGAGCCTCGTCGGGGATCGAACCCAGAGCCTTTGGATTTACGCGTACCCCAAAAAACAACAAGCATAATGGATACTGAAGGATCGCCCGTCTTCTCAGAAAGCACAAAAATAGTAAGATCTCCAATTATTACTAGGAAACAATGAAACTTCGAATCTAACATAGTACCACCAACACCCCCACCACGAGAGCAAATAGCAACCCCTACAGGAAGTCTAAATGAACAAGAAATCGCTTCGACCTTAAACACCCAGTCGATCTCGGAACCTGCACTACTAGATAAAACTGAAGACAGCCCGGAAGAAAATAGAAACGTAAGACAGAAAACCCTAACAGACTACTGGCTCAATGGACCAGAAACCTGCAATAAATTTGAAAAATTAAATGTAGAAGAATTATTTGAAGAAGATATTAGTCCTGAAATTATTAAACCTCCACCAATTTTCGTACACGGCATAGGAAACATGAGGCCTCTGACTGACCTCTTGAAACTCCACGCAAAAGGCAATTACGTAATTAAGCTTATTGGAAGTTTGCAAGAAAAAATCCAACTGACCGAGCCTAGATTTTATAGCGTCATAACGAAAGAACTAGAAGAAAAGAAAACTGAATTCCATTCATTTCAATCAAAATCGGAAAGAAAATTCATAGTTGTACTACGTGATCTTCACCACACTGTTGACATCGAAGAATTAAAGAAAGAAATACACTCATATGGACACATTGAATTAAATATAAGAAATATTCAGCATAAAATAACAAAAGCCCCTCTACCTATGTTCTTTGTTGAGTTGCAACAAAAGGACAATAATAAAGAAATTTACGACACTAAATACCTTATGCACTCGAAAATCAAATTTGAATCTCCATGTCAAAAAAGAAAAATACCTCAATGTAAAAGAGGCCAAATATTTAACCATACAAAAAATTTCTGCAACCTTTCACTACGTTGCGTGAAGTACACTGGTGATCATCCGACTAAAGACGGCCCCAAACAAGATAAAAGTACTGCCGCAACCTGCACCAACTGTGGAAGAAACCATCCAGCGAACTACAAAAACAGAATACAGTCAACCATAACATAACCGGAAATCCAACACAACCAGGCGTATCATACGCCCAAAAGAAAAGAGCTAAGGTCCAACAGACACTAGAAGAACATAACATAAAACAAAATTTAAATCATACTTCCGACAAACAGCAAAATAGTAAACTAGAAGCTATGATGATCAAACTGATGGAGCGCATGGACACCATGCTAAATCTCCTCACTACCCTTGTGGCTAAAATGAAATAATGCCCCAGCTCCTAAAAATCGCTATCTGGAATGCCAATGGTCTTGGACAACACAGACAAAAAGTACTAGAACCCATACTATATCTCCTATACACAGCCGACCTACCAACCTACCGACCTACATTCATCGCAACATTCGCCGATGATACAGAAATACTTGCCTCTCACGAAGATCACAACGTGGCCACAAGATATCTTTAAGCACTTCTGCACAAAATTCAACCATGGTTAACAAAATGGAGAATAAAGGCTAATGAAACCAAATCTACCCATGTCTCATTTACAATGAGAAAAGAAACCTGTCCTCCTATGACACTGTACGGCAAGCCCCTCCCACTGACAGAAGAAGCGAAATATCAAGGCATGCACTTAGATCGTCGGTTAACATTGAAAAAACACATTTGGACAAAAAGAAAACAATTTGGCCTGAAATTCAGTCGCATGTACTGGCTAATAGGCCGCAAATCTCAACTCTCAACAGAAAACAAAATTCTTCTTTACAAGCCTATCCTCAAACGTACGGAATCCAACTATGGGGTACCGCCAGTAACTCTAACATTGACATCCTGCAGAGATTTCAGTCCAAAGTGCTCCGCTCTGTCCTTAATGCACCAAGGTTCGTCACCAACGCCATAATTCACCGCGATCTCTCCGTAGTGACAGTGAAAGAAGAAATTAAAAACTTCAGTGAAAAATATCATAGCAGATTACGTGCGCATCCAATTACTTTAGCAAGTAATTTGCTGACAGTGAAAATAAAACAAGCTTAAAACGTGATAACATACTTGACCCACCTAATAAAAGTAACTAACAATTTCAATGTTTTTAGTGTTATCAAACCTGTTATGCAGAGGCGACAGAAAAAAGCCACCTAGCGAATTCCCGAACTGTCATGCAGAGTCGACAGAAAAGAAGCCAGATGGCAAATTCCCGACAAGGTGACTAGCAATAGTCACCAACATTGACACAATTAGCACATAATCTAGAATAAGAAGAGGAGTATCATAGGATAGCACCCTCTACATGCCAATGTATTTTTGTACATCTTACTATAAATTTTACTGAATGTCAGTTATTAAGACAGATTGTAAATAAAAATGGATTATAAATATATATATATATATAAATATAGAGCGTATTATTTTACTCGCTTGAGTTTAAACAGTTTTTTATTATAATATTAACTTAACAATATCAGAACCAAAAAATCTAGAAAATCGAAAATGATCTCCGACTATGAGGCTCTTGATTTAGAAGTAATAGGAACACTATATTTTCGATTGAAAACAGTTTAGGCCAATTTCAATCATTTTCACAATCCAATTTAAAAATACATAAGAAACATCTGCTGTTGCTTGCACTGAACATTTTTATCTGCATTTTGTTTAGATCATATCAGCTATTTACTATTTTTCTAATTTATAATTTATAACTTATCTTTGGAACTCTATTTCACTATATATATATATTTCCTAGAATAAATATTAAAACTTACATGTAAAATTGTTTAAATCTATGTCGTTTTTCTACAAAACAATTGACAAGCACAATTGATACGATTTATATGAAAATAATTATAATAAATAACAAATTTCAATAGCTTTTATTTTGTTTCCGGTACCTTTTTTGAAAATAAGTATTAAATAAAAATTGTTAAATATATATATATATATATATATATATATATATATATATATATATATATATACATATATATATATATATATATATATATATATATATATATATATATATATATATATATATATATATATATATATATATATATATATATATATATATATATATATATATATATATATATATATATATATATATATATATATATATATATATATATATATATATATATATATATTTCATTCATATACGCATTTCGATTAGATCATATTTGGACTATTTTTCTATTTTATAATATTTTACTAAACTTCGGATCATCTTTTCACTGAATTATTTCTTAGAATAAATATTAATTGTCTAACTCTAAATTATTTAATTTTTTTTTTTTTTTTATTAAACAATTGACAGGCACGGTGGATACGATTTATGTGAAAATAATTATAATACGAACAATTTTCAAAAGCCATTTTCTTGCTTCCGGTACCTTATTTGAAAACAATGAATTTATATATATATATATATATATATATATATATATATATATATATATATATATATATATATATATACATATAGGGTAAGGTTGCTCAAGTCGTACCAGTGCTTCAATCGTACCACTCGAGTTCTGAACGAACTGCGCAGACAACCGTGCATACATCCAAAAAGAAATATATATCTGAGTCAACCAAATGTTTTAAGTGTCATTTTCTGCTATAAAAGTGGTTTGTTACAACTCCTCTCATCAAGTTAGTTTATTTCAATTTTTTTATAATTTTCTGCATATGTTTGGAAGTTAATATTGCATGTTAATTATTGATAAAATTATGTTATTTATTAAATATAAATTCAGAAGAATATATATAATCGAAACGAGATTGTATTGATTTTATTCAATATTTGATTATGTTTATTTTTAATGTTAACTTGTGCCGTGTCTTAAGTCGTACCCATATGAGATTCCTATATCGTACTGTAATGAAAATGTAAAAAATGCGACATATAAAAGAAATGCAGTAATTAATAAAAAGGAATAGTATTAAAAATTAAAAAGATGAAAAGTAATTGGTTTTGTTTTATTTGTGGAGTACATAGAGAGGAAACATGATAAATTGCTTGAAATAATAATTATGTGCTCACGATTTATGCGCTGGAGTTGATAAAAGAACAAAAAAAAAATATATATGTGACGTTTGATTATGTATCTTATAAACTAATTAATATAAAATATATATTATATATATATTATTCATTTGTTGCTTAATTTAATCCTTAGGTACGACTTAGGCTATAGGTGATACGACTTAGGAAACCGGTTTCTTTAGTCGTACCGATATAACTATTTAAAGATTTAGTTTATTTTAAGTGAAAGAATATAGATTTTTTATTTTCTTTATAATAAATAACTACAATATTAGTGCAGGTAGTGAACAACACATTTTATTTTTACTTATTTGATAAATCCTAGGTTTTATACGCTTTCTCTCTTAAGGGGTACGACTAGAGCAACCTTACCCAATATATATATATATATATATATATATATATATATATATATATATATATATATATATATATATATATATATATATATATATATATATATATATATATATATATATATATATATATATATATATATATATATATATATATATATATTTTGAACAATTTTTATTTAATACTTATTTTCAAAAAAGGTACCGGAAACAAAATAAAAGCTATTGAAATTTGTTATTTATTATAATTTATTTTCATATTATATTTCAAGAGCCTCATAGTCGGAGATCATTTTCGATTTTCTAGATTTTTTGGTCCTGATATTGTTAAGTTAATATTATAAAAAAAAAAACTGTTTAAACTCAAGCGAGTAAAATAATACGCTCTATATTTAAGTATATAATATATCGTATATCCAGCAATGTATTTAATGTAGCAATCAACGTAGTTCATCGCATCATACTAGTTTCTATTTTCTTGTACGCAGAAAAAGTTAATTTATTAATCAGGAAAGTTTTATGACACAAGATTTTAAAGAAAATACACCTTTTCACTTTTCTTAAATTGAGTCAGCCTATCTTAGATTTCAAACTGTGTGTGAGTGCCTGATTGTACGAGCACACTTGTTTGTGTGAGTATGTATGCGTGAATTAGGATAGCCAAAACTATCATTGTTATAATCATTATAGTTTTGAAAACAATAACTTAACGGCATGTGCATGTTTAATGTAGTTATATGCAAGATCATATGGTTATCTCAATGTTAAGTAAACGTTAATTAGCCTACATTATACTGTTATAATTTATATTTATCGCAGATTTGGAGTATATAATTTGTTGTGTTGTTTATGAAGTATTTATGTTATTACCGTAGTGTGATGAACAGACAAAGATAACACATTCACTATGTTTACAAGAACAAGTCTTTATTTATTCATATTTGGTGGATAACGACATTATTTTATTTACATTATAAACATATGGCTTTCAATTACTTTGTAAATATGTTATCCAAATATACATTTAAAAAATTACGATATTCTCTACGTCATACGTTATCCGGTAGGATGGTAGTACAACACAGAATATTACGTACTTAAATGGTAGCATGAGTCAAAAGTAATACTTCGTCAAACTTCTGGTCTTTCTAATACGCCATTAATGTTTTTATTTGGATAGGAAGGATAATAAATTATAACATAAAATAAGAAAATATGCTGTAATATTCAACATATTATATTATAAATTATTATAGTTAATATAATATAATTAAATACTGAATGTCAAATTCATAATTACTTATATTTTATATTTCCTATTTGAAATATTAGCAGGTATAGTTGATACGACTTATTAAATTCAAGTTTCCATATTTTCATAACAATAGCTAAATAGAAATATTTTAAAAATTTAAGAGGCAAATTTTCGAAAGTGATACACTCAAATGTTTTTCTTGTGAATATTCTGTATTTGACATTAGTGCAAGCGCTCCGAAGATTTTTCTAAAATGGCAAAACATGCTTAGAATAAACATGTACCTCCGGTTTGATTATATTTTTTAAAATTAAGAAATTTTCTTGTGAACCATATACATATCTTAAGGCTAAAGTTCCATGACCATGTCCTTGGCAGTTTTGGTTGCAGAACATTCAAACAGGCACACGTACATACACAAGCTCATACACAAACACACACAGAGAGACTAATAGTCAAACTCTATTCATAGATGTTCAGGATATAGTGTTGTTAAAACTTCGAATATGAACAATTTCATGATATCTCAACATTAATATCTTTCAAAAATTATAAAAGATTAGAAAACGCTTGGTAAGTTTCTTAAATAATTTATTAAATGTCTATTAAATCTGTTTCGGCCTCTCGGTCATCATCAGGACTGATTAATCCTATTGATGACCGAGAGGTAGACATTTTATAAATTATTTGTGGAACTTACCAAGTGGTTTTTAATCTTTTATGGTTTTTGAAAATATCTCACCAAGTGCCCACCCACGATAGTAATAAATTAATTATCATTCGTTTGCCAAAGTAATACCCGAATTCATTTTAGACAAGGGCAGAAAGTATTTTTCCGTTAAAATCTCGTGATTTTTTTCATAACTATAAACTTAAATATAACATCATGTAAGATAGTATCAATGATTTACATAAAGGGTCTGGTTTGGATTGGAACAATATTTGACAACAAAAACAAATGGCCTAGAATAAAAAAATAAGTAAAATAATATTGTTTTAAATACATGAGGTTTAACATTTTATGTCAACATGTGAGATAGAATGCTAAAGTAATAAACATAAATAGAATGCTTAAGCAACAAACAAAATTTTATTTAAATATTTGTTAATGTTTGTGTGTATAAATATATAAATGTATATGTGTTTAGTATGTTTGTATGTATTTTACGTATAAACGAAGACGAACATTTTGAAAATATACATACAACAAATGTTTGCTAAATAATTCCGAGAACGAGGATTCGAAATGGTATTTCCTGTTGTTTGATGTATCATGAAGCAAAATAAAGGTAAACTTACTCAATAAACAAGCATTGGCTGAGCGATACTATTTAATTTACCTACAGATTTGGAACACATGTAATAGTGGGTTTATACAGAAAAAATTATCGCTTCCTTTAACAATAGCGCTACATTTAAGGCACCATGTTAACCAATGTTGTCGTTTATACAGAATTTAAGACTACATTTCTTTTTAACGCTAAGCTAACAAGTTGGCCAACTTTTATCTTTCTTATTAAAAGAGATGAACAAAAACTCGTTCTTTCTTTGCCTAAGATCAGTTCAGTTTGAAAAACGCAACTGCGCAAGCGTGACCGGGTGCACATGTGTTGACAAGTACAACATGACAGTACAGTTTGTAGCTCTTTTTGCATTCGCCTTTGTTTACCTGCTATATTGTTGTTTATTAATGTTATTTTAACATATTGGACGGTGAATTGATTGATAGTGTCGAAAAATACGCTATATTGTATGGTAAGCGAAGTATAGGCATCCGCAATAAAACTAGTAAAGATGGAGAAGTGTTTCCGAAGTCATGAGGCTAAAAGGTATGTGATATGCAACTATATTTTAAAATTGGACGATGTTGTAATTTTAAATATATTCTAGTTCCAGAGTGTGACTTTGCGATCTCACTTTGCGACTGAGAGACGCCTCGACAGCAAGGAAGCTTCGGGATCTGCGGCCCCAATGTGTTTGGATGAACCGAATGGACCCGTTAGCCACGTCGAAGTGACCGAAATACTTAGACGTGAACAGAGGAAAAACTATTCGAGTCATCTGCAGATGCATGCATTGAAGGTGCATGTCTGTCAGAATACTATAGTGCCAAAAGGACCGAAGAGGACCTCGACATATTTGGGAAAAGCGTTGGCGTATTAATGAAAAATGTGTCGCCAACCGCGAAGAAACGTAGGCAAAAGAAGAATATGGATAGTTTTTGGGGTGGACAGCGAGTAAATTATATAAATATATTAGTTAAATACTTTTTATTATATTGTTTTATTTAAAAATACTTCCAGTTTCTTTTCCTATTTTCCGCAAACACAATTCACATTTGTTATATACGATTTTGGTAGGTACTGAGGTTAACATAAGATGAAATAACTTCTAAATCAACTATAATAATGTATTGAACCGAAATAATATAACTAAAATACAAAATCATTTTAATTTAATAGTCTTTCGGCATAGAACCCTTTTCGATAAGAGATTTTTGCCATGGTACTGAACCAAAATAATTAGCCAAATGTTCTCTGTAATCATGTTCCGAATCCATTTTTATTTAAAAGAAATGAAAACCACTGTATATATCGCAAAAGGAAAAATATTTTCGCAAATCATAAAAATATAGCCTCAAAAAACAAGTTGACACTTGCAAATGTCAAACACGGAAACCAGTATGCGCATGCGTTAATTTTGTTACCTTAGCTGTATAAACGCCAGTTTTTCTTGTTAGTAAAATGCAGCGTTAAATGTAGCGCTAATGTAAAATGTAGCGTTAATTTTTTCTGTATAAACCCACTATAAACCATGAAGAGAGTTTGTTCAAATATCATTTAACTAATATATGAATATTGCGGGCGTATCGTCTGGAAAACTGTAAGCTTTCTAAAATGTAATGTTAAGAATGGCAGTATACCAACAGCGTAACACAGTCAGCATATTTAACAGTTATTATACTTAGAACGATGATTAGTCTATAAATTAGCTAATACGGAAGCAATACTAGAACAACTAATTTCAGATATCTTTGTGTATGATAGATAGATTTTTAAATAGTAATTTTAATGGTAGACAATAGTAGACATATTAATCATAAATTAATAGATTGTAAATTACATTATAAACACTTTTGATTTCAGCGTAAATGATATCAAAGACATGTTCCGATACATTTTAGAAACATATAACGACCAAAAACAGAATTAATTTCTATATTCGTTCACGTTTGCGGTACGCACCATAGTAGTTCTATATTAATGTAATAATAATTTATATTAGAATAAAAATTAAATATATGCAATATATAAGCAATGTGAATATTAGAACAGTTACAACGTAGAAATATGCAGCATGTACATAAAGCCTTGTTCTCACGAAGAAATTTTAAGAAATTTAAGCAAATTACAACCCGAAATTCTGCATCTGAAATTCCAAATCATGTCATTTAGAGGTTATATCTAAAACTTGCAATTCTGTTTCCTCGACTTTCGGCTTCAATTTATAAGATATCGGTTTCAATATCGATTTCATGGCGCACGCGCGAATATTCCACATGTTCAAAATTCCAAAACGAGAAAAATATTTTGTTCCCGACACTTTTGTTTTTTGAAAAATTGTTGACCTTTATGAGGGGTCTCAACCCCCAAAAATCCCCATTTTTCCGGTGGATACTTGATTCGAAATTAGTTTCTTAAAATATTGCGAACAAGCAAGACCGAAGATTAAATTGTGTGTGATGTTAAAAATTATGAATTGATTTCAAAAAATTAAAAACTGACGTGTCTGTCACTGAACTTTTTATTCGCATTTTAATTATATCGTTAGATTTAAAAAAATTTGAAAAAATTTCAATGATTTATAAATTCTAACGATCAAACCAAAATGCGTATACGAAATTATATTATTGTATACGAAAGTATATTAACACACAGATATCTTATATTAATATTGAAATAATTTGAATTTTTGATGAAGATAACAAAATGATCCTCCGCTAAATATATCCGCAATTGTATACAGATGGAACAATCAGGAACAACATACGAACCATTCAAATTCAGATCAGATTTCTTATTGAGATACTGTCGGAAACTGTCGAACATGTATGGTTTTAGTTAGTCGTGCCATAGCTAGCACTACAATATTAAGCGCTGCATTACGTTAATCGTCAGTGTACACTAGTCTGTGGATCTGCGTCAGACATGCCCTGGCAAGTAGATCAACTAATTCAATTTAAAGTATTTATTTACAAATAGTTGCTACATTTTAGATGGATAAAATATAAATAAATATTGAGTGCCGTTATAGGGTTCATACCCTCTTCAGCACATGCTGTGGCATTATATAAAATAAAAAGAAAAAAAAAATCAAAAAATGATTGTCATAATAATTAATGATAGTAAAAGTAATGATAATAATATAGATAAGAGAAACATATAAAATTTGGGAAACATACATAATAGAGTGGAGGCTAGTTTTGTGAGACAAAATATTGGTTATTGTTTGATAGTTTTAACGAAATGATAATTGTACGGCTTCTAGGATGTTAGCGAGGTCTTCGGGTAGGGCTGTGGCTCTGTGTAGGACTGCTGGAGGGTATTTGTACTTTCTTTTAGGAATTCGTTTGCCTGTGCGTGGCATTGGGGTTGCAGAGATTGGACGGTGTTGATTGATGCTGCGGTCAGCAAATCTTGTTTGGGTGCGATGAATCCTGTTGATTAGTGGTTCAATTCCAGCGATGTCGTGAACTTCCTCATTCGGGTGATCGTAGTTTAATCCATGGAAACGTCGGAGAAAGCGTCTCTCGACCTGCGCGATGGGCTCGAGAACACTATTTTTGCAGAAAGCAAGGAGTAGGGCACGGTACTCTGCCACTGGATGCACAAAAGACTTGTAGGTACGGGTCTGTGTTTTTGAGCTGCAGCGTCTAAAGGTTCCCCGGAGCATTGATATGAGGGATGATCTTCTTCTCATATCGGACGTAATGCACTTGATGGTGGGTCTCATGGCTAAGGTATTGGTGAGAATGAAGCCTAGGTAGTTTGTGCGCTCAGTTGCCTGTATGCGATCGTTCCACAGCGTGATCTGATGTTGTCCCCGCAACCTGATGTGCATGTGGCGGAAGATCAGAAATGTTGTTTTCGTGGGATTTGCTTTGATGCGCCAACGTCGCATCCAGGACTCCAGTTGGTTGAGGTGGATTTGTAGTTACAGTTGCGGCGGTGGCGGTTCGTCCAGTGGCCCACGAAGCGGTGTCATCGGCGTACTGCTGGCTTTTCGCTAGTGCTAATGTAGGAAGTGGAATATCGTGGCAGTAAATGTTGAAGAGCAACGGCAACAGAACGTATCCTTGAGGAACGCCCGAGGAGATTGCGATCGAAGGAGACAGGTGTTCACTGACTCTAACGCGAGCGGTTCGGCGCGTGAGGAAGGTGGCTACAGCTCTTGTTAGGTGTGGAGGAGCTGCGATTTGGATTAGCTTCTGAATGATGCCGGCATGCCAAACTTGGTCAAAGGCCCTCTCCAGGTCTAAGAATGCGGTGGCGACGAATTTACCCTGGTTTAAGGCAGCCTTTATGTCCGTTAGTAGGCGAAATATTGCATCCTGGGTAGAGTGGAGTGGTCGAAATCCAAACTGAATTTCTGGGATGACGTTATTTTCGGCGCAGAATAAAGAGAGGAGTTCAGTTAGGATCTTCTCGTAGACTTTACTGAGAGTATTTACTGAGATATTGGTCGATAAGAGGAGGAATTGGAGAGGTTTTTGCCAGGTTTGGGATCATTATTATTGCTGCTTGTTTCTAGCGGGAGGGAAAAAATCCACCGATGAACGATGATTTCAGGATTAAGGTTAGGAAGGTGATTGCTGGAGCTGGGAGTTGTTTAAGGGTGGTGTAAGTGATTCCGTCTTCACCAGGTGCTGAGCGTTCTTTTTTCATAGTGATGACTCGTTCGACATCGGCATCAGTTATCCAATCTTCTTGCGGTAATGGAGGTGGTTGTATGGATAGGTATTGTTGCACCGCTAAGCTGGTTTGGAAGAGCGTTCTGTCATCGAAGAGAGGGTCGGTTGGGACTCGGTGAACGTTCGCCATCATGTTCGCAAATGTGGCAGCCTTTTCCGGAGTTGTGGTGATAAGGACTCCGTTGCTTCGTAGTTGGTTGCTTTGTTTGGAAGATTGCCCCGTGAGGCAACGAAAGGTACGCCAGAATTTGGCTCCGTCCTGGGAGTTGAGACCATCACATGCGTTGTTCCATTTAAGTTCGGTGTGTTGACGTACTTTCCTTCGGATTACAGCGTTGAGACGGTTCCACTGAAGTTTCGTGGCTGGATCTCCTGTACGGATGTAGAGTCTGTATAGTGCGCGTTTTTCTTTGATCATCTGCACAATGTGTTCGGGAAGGGGTTTGCGATTGACTTGGATGGACTTCGTAGGAATACAAGAATTCATGGCTTCGCGGATGCAGTCAGTGAGAATGTCTACAGCGGCATCGATCTGTTGCATGGTGTTGGGTGGGTTATAGTTGATTGGAATGGTGCCGGAGATTTGTTCACGGAACTGGTCTCAGTCAGCGTTGCGGATATCGAGGATTGTTTTGTAGATAGGAATGATACGTTGAGGATGGAATATGGTAGTATTAGTGAATGGCAGAGGTCAAGCATATAGACTTAACCTCCGCTAGTAGATGTGAGAAGTATTGAAGGTAATATCAAAACTAGTTAAATTTTTTGGAAAACCTGTACCTTTTCTGAAAAATCTTTTCAAATAAAAGTTATGAGAAATATTAATATCTTTTATTTTCATTCTTACTAATTTTGCTATAAGTACCATCGTTTTTGAGTTACAACTGAATATTGAAAAAATACTCTTTTTTTGTAACCAGTACCTTTTTTGAAAAATATTTTCAAATAAAAGTTATGCGAAATATTAGTACCTTTTATTTATATCACCAAAATTTTGCTGTAAAAACTACCATTTTTGAGTTACAGCAGAAAATGAAAGAAATTACTAGGGTAAACATGCACATGTATGTGTGTATGTGTCTATGTGTCTATGTGTGTATGTGTGTATGTGTGTATGTGTGTATGTGTGTATGTGTGTATGTGTGTATGTGTGTATGTGTGTATGTGTGTATGTGTGTATGTGTGTATGTGTGTATGTGTTTATGTGTTTATGTGTGTATGTGTGTATGTGTGTATGTGTGTATGTGTGTATGTGTGTATGTGTGTATGTGTGTATGTGTGTATGTGTGTATGTGTGTATGTGTGTATGTGTGTATGTGTGTATGTGTGTATGTGTGTATGTGTGTATGTGTGTATGTGTGTATGTGTGTATGTGTGTATGTGTGTATGTGTGTATGTGTGTATGTATGTATGTGTGTATGTGTGTATGTGTGTATGTGTGTATGTGTGTATGTGTGTATGTGTGTATGTGTGTATGTGTGTATGTGTGTATGTGTGTATGTGTGTATGTGTGTATGTGTGTATGTGTGTATGTGTGTATGTTTGTATGTGTGTATGTGTGTATGTGTGTATGTGTGTATGTGTGTATGTGTGTACGTGTGTACGTGTGTACGTGTGTACGTGTGTACGTGTGTACGTGTGTACGTGTGTATGTGTGTATGTGTGTATGTGTGTATGTGTGTATGTGTGTATGTGTGTATGTGTGTATGTGTGTATGTGTGTATGTGTGTATGTGTGTATGTGTGTATGTGTGTATGTGTGTATGTGTGTATGTGTGTATGTGTGTTTGTGTATTGGTATGTTGGTGTATATGTATATGTATATATATATATATATATATATATATATATATATATATATATATATATATATATATAAATATATATATATATATATATATATATTTTTCAATCCACCCTCGTAAATACGGTCGGCAAAGTAGTGACAACAATATATATATATATATATATATATATATATATATATATATATATATATATATATTTCTATATATATATATATATATATATATATATATATATATATATATATATATATATATAAATATATATATATATATATATATATATATATATATATATATATATATGACTGTACATATAATAATGTTTTCGAGAATGTCTATTTCAGCCAAATATAACTTTTAAATATGAGAGGTACCGCTGAATTAAAATAATGCCACATAGAATATTCTTTATTGAACTTAACTAAATGATACACAAACTTAATAATAGCTATCTTGTTTCCCCAGTTAGAACTACTGCTTTAAACTTCTGTGGGATAATACAGTTTTCGTTATTTCAATGGGGAAGCAGCTTAAACATATATTTTGAATTATGTTCTAAAATATTCCGATGTGAGGTATGACTAATTTGTTTAATATGAATAGTTGTAATATTTGTCTCTTTTTATTTCTTCCTTTCATTTCTTCTTTTTATTATTTTGAAAGATATGATCTTCCAATGGAATGCTGTGCCGATATTATTTACTAAAATGAATGGTTATGCATAATTGTTACAGAAAATGAATAATAGTCGCAGAAAACATACGTTAAATTTAAAATTAACCGTATTTCATAATCTTATGGAATGTGTTTCGGAGCTGTTGCTATTTAGGTTATAATTTGTATATAAGCACTATTGCTACGTTACTAGAGTATTTGGTAACCCCTTGTGTGTAGACGCTATGACAAAACTGTTGTGGTACGGTGGAATATAAGGTATTCAGATGCACACGTACATATATTGTTACAACATTTTATTTTAACTTAATAACATATACAACTAACAGAATATTAATTAAGATCGTAAGAGCGGAGCGTGTCTGACCGAATCCGGAAAAACTAGGATTACTGAAATGAATTTTAGAGGGGCTATGGGATTAGCGGAAACTACCAAATACCGTTATCAGTTTATGATTATGGAAGGGATGTTCAGGGTTCTACTTGCTAAAATATTTGCTTGTTGTTATCAGAAGGAAAATGTCTTATACAGTATAGTTATATTACTTATGACTAACTTATATCTAGAAATTATATTATTACTATATTCAACGGATTCACGTTAAAGTACATGCTAAGAATAATTTTTTTTTTTTATTATTCTTAGCATGTACTTTAACGTGAATCCGTTGAATATAGTTATAATATAATTTCTATTTCATGTACTGTGCGGTGTTTCCGTACCTAGTAGCCTACGTTACAATTATTCGTTGTCAATATCACTGTGTGAAGTCTTCGAACGTATTTGTTAACACTTGGCATTTGAAGCAGTTGAAAAAGTGACGGTTGTGGTCAGTGGATGCGTAGCTGAGTTGGTTAGAGCGATCGGCGCGAAACCCTAGGAGGGAAATAGTCGACTCCCCATCCCCATCAACAACCCTGGAGAGTCTTCCGGGGACATTCGACTTTTCAAACCAGGAACCGTTCCCACATTTGGAACTCGACTCGAGTGGGGAAACAATCATAGGGATGGAGGAAGACGATCCCCCCAACCAACCCCATCTTGGCGCAGACCCCGTACCTACAACAAGTGGGAAAAACAAAAATAAAATTCGGGTAAGCACATTGTTTGCTCCCAAAGCGAGTGTACGTCCCAGGGAAGACACACCTCCAGAGGATAGGAATTTTAAAATTCCCAAAAGAACCGCCAAACCCCCTGTCAAACCCAAATCCTACACCAAAACCCAAAACAAGTTCCACTCCCTAACGGACAACGAGACTAACGAGGACACGGACACAGACGAAGAACCCGAACCAAAAAAATCGAAACCCCGCCCGCCCCCTCCCATAATCTTCCCTTCAATACCCAATAATGCAACAAAATTGACAAACTACATACAGACCTACGCAACAAAAGGGTATCATATCAAATACACTAACAATAACACAAACATATATATCCACAACGAACAAGAACGACAAAACATCATCACGGACCTGAACGCGGACGTAGACAACCACTACTACACTTACGCAAACAGAGAAACGAAAACACACGCATTTGTGCTCAGGGGCCTCGACAGTGCGCCGGAGACGGAAGAACTGCGTGTGGAGCTGACCACCAAAGGCATCGACATCCAAAAGGTCTTTAGAATGCGCAACACGAGGCGACCACTCTACCTTATTACAACAACAAACAATCACACAGTGAAATCACTCAACTCCAACTCTAAATTCATTTTTCACGTCAAGGTAGAGTGGGAACGCCATATTAACAAGAAGCAGATGATCCAGTGCCATCGCTACCAGCAGTGGGGCCACGCCACCGCAAACTGCAGGCTTCCCCCACGTTGCCTGAAGTGCGCACAGGGCCACCTGACACAAATTTGCGTCAAGACCCCTGACACACCTGCCACATGCGCAAACTGCGCTGGCTCTCATCCGGCCAATTATATTGAATGTCCGGTGTACATTACAAAAATTAAAAATTTAGAAATAAACAAAACTCGGACTACTAGGACTACTAAAACATACGTTGACGCTCCCATCCCTTCCAAAAACTCCTGGAAACATTCCAACATCTACATACAACCCCCAAACCAAAACTTCCTTCACAACAAACAAGATTTCCCAACGCTCCCAACCCCGAAACAAATTACGCACCGCCCCTCAAACAACGCACAAAATCAACAACAACAACATCAAAAACAACAACAACAATAACCACAACAACAACATCATCAACAACATCAACAACAACAACACCGTCAACATCAACCACAACAACAACCCATGGACGACATAACAGAATTGTTCGCAGAGATGGCTAAACTAAACGCGACGATAAACATTTCAAACATGCTGACAGCCATAAAAGACCTCAACAAAGCACTAGCAAAAGCAAAATCAACTAACGAACACTTCACAATATTTTTATCATTCGCGCAAAATGTTCACACGTACAACATTTAAACACAAAACAACACTAAACATTTGTTCATGGAACGCCAACGGAGTTATGGGTAAGATAGGTGAACTTACACACTTTCTACAAACTCACAACATACATATTTGCTTACTCAATGAAACTAAACTCAACAACACACACAAATTTAAGATACACAATTACACAATCTACAGAGCTGATCGACCACACCAGGGTACGACCCCCGCGGGAGGCGTTGCAATTCTAGTCAAACACAATACACCACACACACTAACACCAAACCCTCAAACCACCCTGGAAACTCTCAACATAACACTCGAAGACAACACAATAATCTACGCTGCCTACAACAAGCCACTAAACAACATCACACGCGCAGACCTCTCAACACTACTACACAAAAACAAAACTCTAGTGATCGGTGACTTTAACGCGAGACACACGGACTGGGGTTGTCACAGAAACAACACTAACGGCCTCACACTCAGAACATACATAAACACACACGTCGCTATCATACTCAGCCCTAACACACCCACACACTACCCTGCAAATGGAAGTACACCTTCCATAATCGACATTATCATTAACAAAAACGTCCAAAACATCACTCACCCCATTTCACTTCCCGAGCTTAACTCAGATCATAATCCTGTCATATTTCACTTAATCAACCGCAACACTGAACACACCTCCAAAACCATCACATCATATAAACACACAAACTGGGCCCTCTTCCGAAAAACACTCGACACGATCATCCCCATAAACAATCAAATACACACAACACAAGACATAGACACACAAATAGAGCGATTTACAAACGCTATAAATGTTCAAAATCAATCCGCACAAACTTATTCTTCCACCACAATTAATTCAGCAATGCAGCCACACCAGAAGACTATGACAGAGGACACACATACCCACATACAAAACACAGTTAACATCATTAAACACACAAATTAAACATCAAATAAAAACACACAATAACACCACTTGGTCCCTTAAACTTAAACACTTAAAAAAGCGTACACCACTACACCAACACTCACACACAACAATAACACAGCCATCACAGACGAGCAAAAATCGGAAATGATAGCTAACACCTTTGAACAAATACACGTAACACACACCCCAAATACACCCACACAAAATAAAATCACACAAGACACACTACAATACCTAAGCACCCCGCACCACACTGACGCTAAAACGCTTGCCAGACTCCTTACCACCCCATCCGAACTAACCAAACTAATCAGAACCCTACCCAACCGAAAAACTCCTGGCCCAGACCTAATAGAAAACCTTATCCTTAAAAACCTATCCAGGAAATCCGTTATCCAACTCCATTATATAATTAACGCCATAATAAAACTGCACCACTTCCCAGCTGCCTGGAAAACTGCTACAGTCCATCCAATCCTAAAACCGAGCAAAGATCCCCACCTACCCACGAGCTACCGCCCCATCAGCCTTCTAAATACCCTCTCAAAGCTCGCCGAAAAAATCATCCTTTCCCGAGTCGACGATATCGACACAGGACTACATCTCACACCTGACCACCAGTTTGGCTTTCGAGCCAGACATTGCACGGTGCACCAGGTGTGCAGAATAGCAACCGATATCGCGACTCAATTCAACAAACATAAAGTCACGGTCATGACTCTACTGGACATAGAAAAAGCCTTCGATACGGTCTGGACAGTAGGGCTCATGGCCAAACTCATATCCTTCCAATTCCCTCCCACATTAATCAAACTAATATTCTCATACCTCTCAAACCGATCCTTCTCAACCAAAATTAACTCCACACATTCAACCCCTAAACCCATAGTAGCAGGAATCCCACAAGGCAGCGTCCTTGGCCCCAAACTCTTCAACCTTTACATCAGTGACATCCCCACCTTCCCGAACACACGCATAGCACAATACGCAGACGACACCGCTATCTACACTCACTCTTTCAACGCACAAATAGCTACTAAACAAACACAAATACACATAAACATATTAGAACAATACTGGCAAAAGTGGAAAATTAACATTAACACAGCCAAAACCGAAACCATAGTCTTCACACGTAAATTCACAAACAACACAATTCACACACCACTAAAAATACACTCACAAAAAATCACACCCATGAACACAGTCAAATACTTAGGAATACATCTACACAGAACGCTAAAACACGGCCAACACATCAAACATGCATTAATGAAAGCCCACGCCGTCCTGTCCAAACTTTATCCTCTACTCATCAAAAACAGCTCACTTTCCATAAAAAACAAACTTCTCATTTACACCGCAATCATTCGCCCAATCATCACCTACGCAGCCCCAGTCTGGTGTAACGCACCGGTCACCACCACACTACCCTTGCAACGCCTCCAAAATAAGTGCCTTCGGCTGGCCACCAGCTCTGATAGATACACCCGAATAACACAGCTACACGAAGACACTAACATACCATACATTACAGATTACATACAAGAAACATCACAAAAATTTTACAAAAACACACAATATAATTCAAACACACTTATAAAAAACATAACACTTACCCGCGACAACAACACTACATGTAAACTCAAACACAAGCTACCCTATCAAAACTTACCCATATTTCTAGAGGGGTTTCATGAGCAGAACACATAACACTAACACGCACAACAACACTG
>CALYJB010000121.1:0-35000 GCA_944738965.1 Nebria brevicollis
ATATATATATATATATATATATATAAATATTTATATATACACCCAAACAATTTCTATTTCCTGTGGCTTTGTGCATCAGTTTGTTTATTTACTACTTGTTTGATAAAATGGGTCATAGAAATATATGTCGACGCAAAGTTTCAGTTATAAATAAAAATCGTGGGATTATAGTGAATTTGAAACAATTTAAGAAGAA
The DNA here is from genome assembly GCA_944738965.1 of Nebria brevicollis. NCBI lineage: Eukaryota > Metazoa > Arthropoda > Insecta > Coleoptera > Carabidae > Nebria > Nebria brevicollis. The sequence continues at coordinate 197 of CALYJB010000121.1, forward strand.
CCGTAAGAATTATCTTGATTTGTTGTAAAAATAATATTAATATTTTACAAGTTTCTATAGCTGTTATAGAAAATTTACTTTCGGAGTCACCTATAGAAATTACTGATCCTGAGATAATCAATAGTAAGATATTTGGAAAAAAATAATTTATGCAATCATGAGACAAAATATTTATTTATAGCTGTAAGAATTAATGCTACTGATACTAATGCTACACAATTGAGTAATGATTCATCAATAGAAGTAACTAATGAACATATGACTCTAGATGAGGATGAGGTAAATAATGATAAACAAATCAATTACATTTTAAATTAAAAAATAATTAAATTCATGTAATATTGCCAACATAATATCATTTTTTTTTTTTATATTTATTCTTTAAAATTAGTGATAATTTTTTTAAGTTATTTCAAAATCCATCCACAGCAATTGGAACTACTTTGAAAGATTCAAAAACTCAAGTTTCTAATATACTACTTGAAGGACGAAGAATAGTTGACATTCAGTATATGTTAAATAAATTTCAACAATTAAATAAACATGCATTACATTTTGGTTGTTCAATTAACAACGATAGCATTATAACTGAAATTCGACAAGGCTTGCTATCCACGATAATTTTTCACTGTAAAATGTGCAATATAGATTTTCCGGTTTCATTAACTGATCCGGAAAGTAAGAAAAATGATGTAAATGAGGGAGCTGTATCAGGAATTATGGCAATTGGTGGAGGTTTTTATAATATGGAGGAGTTTTTATCCTGTCTTGATGTACCATGCATGTCAAAGAAATTTTATAATAAAGTTCATAAACAAATTTGTTGTAATTGGGAGCAAACTGCTTTGACTAGCATGAAAAAAGCTGTAGAACGTGAAGCAAATTATGCTAGGCAAATAAATAACATTGACGCTAAAGGTACCCCACTAATTACAGTTGTTGCTGACGGATGTTGGTCCAAAAGATCTTATAGAACTAACTATAATGCATTGTCTGGTGTAGCTGCAATAGTTGGTCACCAATTTCGTGAAGATTTGTACATTGGCGTGAGAAATAAATATTGTATAATTTGTTCCAAAACAGAATTTGCGAAAGTAAATGCTCTGAAGCACATATGTTTTAAAAATTATAGTGGCTCAGCAACGAGTATAGAATCAAGCATACTAGTTGAAGGGTTCAAGAATAGTGAGAATTTGTATGGCGTAAAGTTTCATAAAATAATATCAGATGGTGACAGTAGCACATATAAAAAAATTTTGGATGCAAGACCTTATTGTGATCTAACAGTTGAAAAAATCGAGTGTCGGAATCATCGTTTGAGAAATTTTTGCAACAAACTTAAATCTGTATGCGATGATACGCGATATAATAAATCAATGCGTCTTCTATTGAAAGGAAGGATTTTGCGCTTAAGATCGGCAGTTGTAGGTGCAATTTCGGAAAGAAAGAAAATTGATAATGAAAGTATTGCAATTAATAATTTGCAGACTGACATTATGTATAGCATATTTCATTTATTTGGCGAACATGGCAAATGCGCTGACTATTTCTGCATTAGAAAAGAAAATGATGAATATCACTACGAAAATTTAAAAAAATATCCGGATCTTCTTATGCGAATTGAAACAATTTTAGGGCAGTTAAAATTTAATGCCAGAAGTTTATTAAAGGATGTAGATAGTAATGCAGTAGAACAATATAATTCGATTGTTGCAAAATTTGTGGGTTGTAAGTATTAAACAGATTTTATACAATTCTTTTTACAATTAATAACAATAATAATTTTGATAAGGTAAAATAATTAATTATACTTCACGGCAATCGTACCAAGCTAGATGTGCAGCTGCTGTAGTTTCTTTTAACACTCAATCACCACATACGGAGTTGCATAAAACAATGTATGGATGCAGTCCGAGACGATTAATAAAACATTTGGAAACACGTCGCGCGGAAAGAATTCTAAAATTAGGAATATACAGACAACAACATAAAGTTACCCGCCGCAATAAATTAAATAAAAAAGTAGCAACAAATAATGATCCTGATTATGGTGAATTTTGTTCAAAGCCAGATTTACCTGCAGAAATTTTTAGAAAAGAAAGGGATATTTTCTTGTCGAAATTAAAAAGGACTGACCAAGAAAAAATAGAACTAGAAATAGCAACTCGTTTGCAAGCTGATAGTGGCGTTTGGATGGAAGAGAGACGTAAAATATTAACGGCTTCCAATTTTTTTTAAGTTTGTAGACGTCGAGATACAACAAGTTTCTCAAATTTAGTAAAATCAATTCTGTACAACCATCCGTTAGGCCATATAAAAGCAATTTATCACGGGAAAACCAAACAAAAGGAGGCTCTAACACTGCTTCAAAAACAAGAAAATATTATTATAGAAACATGTGGTTTGTTCATAGACAACAAACAAGATTTCCTGGGAGCTACTGCTGATGGGTTGGTAGGAACAAACCAAACCGTTGAGATAAAATGCCCATTATCGTTGTATAATCAGTCCGTGGACAGTGCCATTAAAGAAAATAAAATAAAATATTTTAAATTGGGAAAAAAATCTATACTAATAAATGAAAATTGTGACTGGTATTATCAAATACAAGGGCAGCTTCACGTTCAAAATAGACCTGAATGTATTTTTGCAATGTATGTTGGTGATAAATTTCCTTTATATGTCAAAAAAAATTAAACGGGACGACAATTTCTGGTATAAAAATATGGAAGAAAAATTAATCACCGTGATCAACCGTAATCAATTGTGTGTTACCTAGAGAAATTATTGCTACAACGAACGGCTGTAGCGCAGTTTTATAGTGATATTGTTGTGTGTGTGTGCAAAATGAAAATAAATGCAAAAACAATTCGGTAAAATACCCTTAGATGTATAATATATAAATCCACTTTCACCGTTTGATGTTCAACTGATGAAAGTAAAAAATTTCAAAGTGTTGAAATTTTTTTTTTAGGTTATTATAAAACGTTTCCTTCTTAAACCCCTAGCAGATACTTAGGTTAAGTGAGAAATGCAAGAAAAATTAGTTAAAATACCCTTGGAAGTTTGAAATAAATCAACTTTCACCGATTGATGTTCAACTGATGAAAGTAAAAAATTTCAAAGTGTTGAATTTTTTTTTTTTTTGGATTTTATAAAACGTTTCCTTCTTAAACCCCTAGCAGATACTTAGGTTAAGTGAGAAATGCAAGAAAAATTAGTTAAAATACCCTTGGAAGTTTGAAATAAATCAACTTTCACCGTTTGATGTTCAACTGATGAAAGTAAAAAATTTCAGTGTTGAAATTTTTTTTTTTGGATATTATAAAACGTTTCCTTCTTAAACCCCTAGCAGATACTTAGGTTAAGTGAGAAATGCAAGAAAAATTAGTTAAAATACCCTTGGAAGTTTGAAATAAATCAACTTTCACCGATTGATGTTCAACTGATGAAAGTAAAAAATTTCAAAGTGTTGAATTTTTTTTTTTTTTGGATTTTATAAAACGTTTCCTTCTTAAACCCCTAGCAGATACTTAGGTTAAGTGAGAAATGCAAGAAAAATTAGTTAAAATACCCTTGGAAGTTTGAAATAAATCAACTTTCACCGTTTGATGTTCAACTGATGAAAGTAAAAAATTTCAGTGTTGAAATTTTTTTTTTTTTGGATTTTATAAAACGTTTCCTTCTTAAACCCCTAGCAGATACTTAGGTTAAGTGAGAAATGCAAGAAAAATTAGTTAAAATACCCTTGGAAGTTTGAAATAAATCAACTTTCACCGATTGATGTTCAACTGATGAAAGTAAAAAATTTCAAAGTGTTGAATTTTTTTTTTTTTGGATTTTATAAAACGTTTCCTTCTTAAACCCCTAGCAGATACTTAGGTTAAGTGAGAAATGCAAGAAAAATTAGTTAAAATACCCTTGGAAGTTTGAAATAAATCAACTTTCACCGTTTGATGTTCAACTGATGAAAGTAAAAAATTTCAGTGTTGAAATTTTTTTTTTTTTGGATTTTATAAAACGTTTCCTTCTTAAACCCCTAGCAGATACTTAGGTTAAGTGAGAAATGCAAGAAAAATTAGTTAAAATACCCTTGGAAGTTTGAAATAAATCAACTTTCACCGTTTGATGTTCAACTGATGAAAGTAAAAAATTTCAGTGTTGAAATTTTTTTTTTTGGATATTATAAAACGTTTCCTTCTTAAACCCCTAGCAGATACTTAGGTTAAGTTAGAAATGCAAGAAAAATTAGTTAAAATACCCTTGGAAGTTTGAAATAAATCAACTTTCACCGTTTGATGTTCAACTGGCCCGAATTCAGCACTCTTCATTAAAGTCTTCGTTAAGCCTTCGTTACCTAAAGAAGGTGTCAGCACTTAATGAAGGTCTTAGCTACAACCGTATTCAGCACCCTTCTTTAAACATTCTTTAACAAACATTTATAAAATATGGTCTGGCAACAGCGCATCTTCCTTCATAATTCAATTGTCAAATCATATTTTTAGGTTAGACAACTACAATTTTTTGCCGGAAGTGATTTATATTTTATTTATTTAAATAAATGTAAGTATTGTAATATAGAATAAAAATTGTTATGTGCTTTATAGTATACAATTTATATCTTTACTAATATTTTAGATGTCAGAGAAGAAACGTCAGCAGATTGGAAATTTTACGAAAGAGAAAAAATATAATATTGAATTTGTGAAAGAATATTCGGTTATTCTGGAAAACAAAATTTCAAAGAGCAATTTGCCCAAATATATGCCATTCTTACATCCTAGCCACCTCGCAACAATATCTAAAATCCTAGTATTCGCTTCGCATACCACATTAAGCAAATCAAATGTTTTGCGATTACAATATAAAAATGGTGTGTGCACCATCGGGTGCTCTTTTGTGCGGGTCACTCTTATGTCCGTACAATCTACACCCGATAACGCAATATAGCAAAACTCCAGTTTAACTGCTGCCAAATTTAACGGAATTTACAAATCTGGGCAGTTCTGCGGATATTGCTCGGGAAATATTGTTTATAATGCGAGAAACAGTGGCTTGGCTAACACCATGTAAATTACCTTTAATAATTGTAATTAAGTGTTTATCTACATGAAATGTATTTGCAAATAAAAACTATTATCAATGAAAATATCGCAATGTTATCTGTATTTGTATGAAATGTGTTATATTTCTTTTTTGAGACTAAATTGTCTCAATTTCGTTAGTTATCATTTAAATTACATATTTCACCGCGGTTTTCGTCAAACGGTACCGTTTGACGAAAAACTTCTTCTTAAATTATTTTTTTTACATTATAGTCTTCACGTTGCCAAAAATTTTGCCTACTAAAAAGATTTACCCCAAATCCTTCACGAATATTTACAAATAAATCAATATCTCTGACGTAGCTGGCTATATTTGATGCTAAATACAAGCTTAAAGACGGTACCTACCTTGTTTAGTTACTAGCCATTAAATAAACAGTTAAATAACCTTCTTTAACACTAAAGATGACAGTTGAATACGCATTTTTAGAGAAGCTTCTTTTAAACGCCTAATGAAGCTTCTTTAACTTTAACGAAGAGTGCTGATTTCGGGCCATTGTCTTCTACCTGAACTAGTAGATCCACTAATAACGCGTAATGGGCAAATAAGAGAAGCAGAATATATAATTAATGCAATAGCAAAAAAAGAAGAAACAATACTCAAATCGGTTAAATGTATGTGTCTTTAGTTACCTGGTGTGTTAGACTATAATTGCATTTATATATATATATATATATATATATATATATATATATATATATATATATATATATATATATATATATATATATATATATATATATATATATATATATATATATATATATATATATATATATATATATATATATATATATATATATATATATATATATATATATATATATATATATATATATATATATATATATATATATATATATATATATATATATATATATATATATATATATATATATATATATATATATATATATATATATATATATATATATATATATATATATATATATATATATATATATATATATATATATATATATATATATATATATATATATATATATATATATATATATATATATATATATATATATATATATATATATATATATATATATATATATATATATATATATATATATATATATATATATATATATATATATATATATATATATATATATATATATATATATATATATATATATATATATATATATATATATATATATATATATATATATATATATATATATATATATATATATATATAAGCTTCAAGAAACTCTAAAATAAATGTTTGAAGTTAACGTCTTTGAAAAAAAACTGATTTTTGTTTCACTGAGTCCGTCAAAACTCTTTTATTAATCTTACATGTGTCTACAAGATAAATGACATCTGATATTTCTTTAACATTAGCTTTTATAAACTTTGTGAGATTTATTTGACACCTGTTTACAAGAATAGGTTTTAGCATAATCATCAGAAGTGACTTTAATTATATTTAACTATTGTTGGATTATACAGAGTCCGTTATATAATACTAGAGGCTATATTTTATATAACTTCCCCATCCTTAGCGGGAAACATACCTAATTGAACTGGTGTGTTTTCGTTAGTTTTGATATTCTTAGTTACCAATTTATTTTTGATTTTATTTTTAATGATTAAAATTATTATTAAAATTATTACAACCACTGTTGTTATGATTGTTAAACCGTGATTAGTGTGAATTTCTAGTTCTACTTCATGATCTATTTTTTCGAAATGCAAGTTAGGGTTTTTGATTTTTTCCAAATTTTTTATATTTAATTTTGTATTATTGTAATACGTAATGTTGGTTACTGGGTTTTTAGAAATAGTAATTACTCCATGTTCTCTTGATTTTTGGTTGTAAATTACGTTATTAATAGCTAATTTACAATTATTATTATTCTTAACTAAATAAATTCCCTGGAGATTATTTATAATTGTACCATCCTTACATTCTAATTTTATAATATTTTTATTTTTAAACATTAATATGTAACTATCACCATCACTTAGATATTCGACGTTGTTTTGTAGTTCTACTTCGTAATATGCGCACTGTTCATTTTTATTATCTAATAAACTAATAGCACATTTACTGGGTAGCATTGTTTGTTGATTGCAATAGTATAGTTTGTTTATTTTTGCACAAGGGGTGTTGATGGTTTTTACCTCGTTGTTTCCAATCAAGACATATTCGTTTACAAGGGTTATATAATATTTGTTATTTAATTTTGTTGGTACTGGGGTCAATCTTTTTAATTCGTATTTTTTGTTATAAAACTTGGGAATTTCAATGAAATAAATGATTCTATAATTTTCATCCAAAGCACATTTGATTTTGATTAATTTTTCTAGGCTGATTAAATTTAATTCTTCTTGATTCATGTCTTTTAAGTATCGTTTCAGGATATGGGTAGGCATCATTTTAGGGAAGTATGTTTCTAGTTTGCAAAAACTGATGGAGGTTTCGAGATCATTCAAGTGTTCGTGTGATATTTTCAATGTTAAGTATATTTCTATTAAAGCCGTTTTTATGTTTTCATAATTAAGGAGATTTTTATTTTCTTTAATACTATACACAAGATGTTCTTGATTTTTGTTCATTTGATCTACGGTGTCATTAAATTTCTTAACTAATTCTATTACTAGATCGTAGTCTTTATATTGATTTTTTTACAACTTTATCTTGATTAGATTGTAAGTGTTTTAGGATTTTATCGTATCGTTCTTCGTCGTCTGAATCTAAGTTACCGGAAATGAATTTTATTATTTTTCCTAGCCCGTTTACTAAACCTCGTTTCTTTCTGTTGTTGCTATTTTGCTCTGGTTTGTGGCTAGCTAAGTTATCAAATTGAGCATTGATTGTTTTCCATAGTTCGTTAATAATGTTAGTTTCTAGTCGAACATTGTATGCTAGGTTGTAACTAAATTTCTGAATTAAATTAATATATTGTTCGTATACTTTGTTTGTACTTAGTTTTAAATTTTCGACATCGTTGTAATAAGTTAATGTTAATATAGTTTCTTGTAAATATGCGTTACCAAGAGAAGTTATGAGGTTGCCATTGTTTTGTGTAATGTTAATTATGTTCTGTCCTTGTGTCAGGATGATGAAGATTCCGATGAACGGGATTGATCTGAAACATCAGGGGAATCAATTTTTCTTGGTCTCTTAATATTTGATAAGTGTGTCTTTTTGTTTTTGTCTGTGAGAATTATTTTGTTTGATTTTTGTTTTGTAAAGTTTCTTTTTATAAACTTTGGTGTTTTTGTTTTATTTATTAGTTGTCTATTTCTTTCATAGCCGATTTCTGGTATTTCTATATTATTGTCTTTGCCTTGATGTGAATATTTTTGTTTTACCGTTTCTATATTTTTATTTATTTCTGCGTATAATTTTTCTGTCTTGTTTTTATGTGTTTCGACATAGTTCTGTGTGATTACTTGATCTAAGTCTATATCAAAAATTGATTTATTGTTAATATGACCGTTCAGTATTTCGAAGGGTGTGTATTTTGTGGTGCTGTGTACGCTGTTGTTATACTTTATTATTGCATATCTTACTTTGTCCGCTATAGTTGTTTTGTTAAAAGTTTTTTGTAGATTAATACATCGTATTTGTTCGATTAATGTGGAGTGAAATCTTTCTATTTGTCCGTTTGAATTAGGGTGTTGGGGTGCTATGAAGTGTATTTTGACTTTATGTAATTGTAGTAATTCTTGTATCATTTGGTTTTTAAATTCTCTACCATTGTCTGAAATGATCAAGTTTGGTGTGCCATGGTGTGAAAAGTAGTTTGTTAAATTGTTTGCTATTTCAATTGAGCTAGTGTTTTTTATCTCATATGCTTGAGCGTATTTTGAAAATGCGTCAATGATTGTTAGAAATTTTGTATGTTCTAAAGTAAGAGTGTCGCAGTGTAGTATTTCTAAGGGTTTACTAGGTGTGGGTGTTTTTGCTATGCCTGTGTCTATAGGGTTTCTTTCGTATTTTGACTGTAAACATATTTCGCATTGATTTATAAAATTACTAATTGTTTTTTCTTGGTTCGGCCAGTAATAAATATTTTTTATTTGATGATGCACTTCGTTTATTCCGCGATGATTTTGATCGTGAAATTCTTGTATTATTTTTTGTTGTTGTGTTTCGGTTTCGATATCTTTTAAAATATAGTTGGTTTTTCTTAATTTTAATTTAGTTGATTTGAAAGTTTCTTGTATTATTTTATTTAGTTCTTGAAACATGTCGTGTTCAAAATGAATGTAGTAGTTTTGATCAGGTTTTACGTAATTCTTAATAAACTGAATGAATTCTCTTTTATAGTCGTTACTTGATAATTGCAAATTGTATCTAATTTTAGATTTGTTAAACAAATATTCGATTTTTAATGGTGCTGGATTGTGTAAGACTTTTGTTATTATTATTTGTTGTTTTCCTATGTTCAATGGGGTATCTGTGTGTATTATACCTGCTATGTCATTTGTTTCTGTATTTGAGTGTATTGTATTTTGATCTGATTCTGAGTTTACGTGTACTATTTGTGATTCATTTTCGTTAGGGTTTTGTTGTTCGTGTTCTTTTAAAAATTCTTCTAGGACTTCGAAGTCTGAGTTAATATTTAATTCTATGCGGGAAAGAGCATCTGCGTTTTGATTTAATTTACCTTTTTTGTAAACAATTTCGAAATCAAATTCTTTTAGTTTAATTTGCCAACGAATGAATTTTGCATTAGGTTCTTTTATTGAATAGAGCCATTGTAAAGGTTTATGGTCGGTGAATATTTTAAATTTACGTCCGTACAAGTAGGGTCTAAAGTATTTTGTCGCCCAAATTATCGCGAGTAGTTCTTTTTCTATTGTTGAGTAATTAGTTTCATGCTTGTTTAGTGTTCTGCTAGCGTATGCTACTGGTAGATCGCTGCCGATATTGCCTTGTGATAATATTGCTCCGATTGCAAAATTGCTTGCGTCTGTTGTCAGTATAAATGGTTTTTCGAAATTAGGGTATTGTAAGATGGGTTCATTTATTAGTAGATTTTTGCATAGTTCAAAGGTTTCAACGTATGTTTTTTCCTGTATGTTAATTGTTTTGTCTTTCTTTAAATTGTTAGTCAGTGGTTTGGTTAATTTTGCGAAATCTTTTATAAACTTGCGATAATAACCTATAAGTCCCAAGAAGCCTTTTAGTTGTTTAGTTGTTTTAGGTATAGGGAATTTTTTGATTGCTTCAATTTTGTTTGGGTCTGGTTTTATTCCGTTTCTAGTTATAACATGTCCTAAATAGTTTGTTTCTTTTTTTAAAAATTCCGATTTGTCTAATTGTATCTTTAGGTTAGCGTTTTGTAATCTGTCAAATATCGTTTTTAAATTTTGAATTTGTTCCTGAAGGGAAGTCCCGAATATTAGTATGTCATCTAAATAAACGATACAAATTTTTCCGATTAGACCACGTAGGACGTTGTCCATTACGCGTTGGAAGGTTGCAGGTGCGTTCTTAAGACCGAAGGGCATGCGAGTAAACTCGTAATGTCCGTTGTCTGTGTTAAATGCGGTCTTTTCTACGTCTTTGGGTTCGATTTCGATTTGGTGAAATCCGGAAGCCAAATCAAGGGTGGAAAAGTACTGACATTTACCTAATTTGTCTAATAGGTCGGTTATGTTTGGTATTGGGTATTTGTCGTCTATTGTTTGTTCGTTAAGTTTTCTGTAGTCTATTACGATTCTCCATTTTTGTTTGCCGCTCGCGTCTTGTTTTTTGGGTACGATCCAGATTGGAGAGGACCAGGGTGAATGCGAGGGTCTGATGATGTTTTGGTCTAGCATTTTGTTGATTTGAGTTTCTACTTCTATTTTGTGTATGTGTGGGTATCGGTATGTTTTAGTGTAACATGGTGTTTCATCTTTTAAGTTTAATTTGTGTTTTATTTCATTTGTAAATGTTAGTTGATTTGTTTCTTGGTGAAATAAATGTGAATATTGATTAATTAATTTTTCTAGTTGATATTTTTCTTCTGAGTTTAGGTGTTCGATACGTAATTGATCTGTTATTGGAACTTCGTGGGGTTCTACATTGTTTAATTCGAAAAATTGTAATGGCTGTGTGTTCATAGTCATATTTTCTGTTATTATTATCTCCGCGACGGTTGTATTGTAGACTGGGAATAAGTATTCGTGATTTTTAATTTTAGCAATACCTTCTGGTATGTGTAATCCGATTACGTTCATTTCTTTGACAAGACCATCTCCGTTTCGGATGTTCGCACATTTAAAATTTATAAATTCTCTAGTTTTAGGTGCTATCATTTTTGTTGGCTTTGACTTTGTTATATTTTTAAGTTTGTGCAATTTAATTTCTTTATGTGGAAGAATGAGTAATTCTCTAGTTAGATCTAAAATTGATTTTATTTGTTTTAGTTGATCTAATCCGATTAAAATATCAAATTCCTTATGGAAATCAAAAATGTAGTATTCTAAATTAGTTTCAATTTTAAATATTTTTGGACTTGGTATAATGATTTTAAACAATCCTTTCTCTGTTCCGGTTGCTGTGGATATTTCAAAAGGTTCTGAGTTATAATTATTAGGGTAAAATGTTTGGGCTGCACGATTGGTTATAAATGATCGGGTACTACCGGTATCTATCATTACTTTTAAGTCGTTGTCGGGTAAAATGAAGTGTAATAATTCGCTTGTATAAAAATGGTTGTTCATTAATTCTGCGATTGGGTTTCCGAGGCTGTTATTTGAAAATTTCCGTCTTCATAATATTGCGTATCATCAGATTCGGTTTCATTATTTACTATGAATTGTTCGTCAGAGTTATAGATTTGTTCTTGCTGATTTTCTAATTCGATTGCGTATTCTGTGCTATTTTGTGTATCATATTCGTTAATTTGTGTATTGAATAATTCCTCTGATATGAAATTAGGTGTTCTGTTATAGGGCAAATTATTTTGTGTTTCAGGTCTGGGTGAGGGTTGTTGGTTGAATTGTGGTCTTTGTGTATAATTAGTGTTACGTGGTGTAAAAGTTTGCCTGGTGCACACGCTCATTGGTGTTGGTTTATATTGTTGTGTGGGTTGTCTGTATTGTTGTATGGGTTGTCTGTATTGTTGATTGGGTTGTTTGAATTGTGCGGGTTTGTATTGTTGTACTGGTTGTTTGTATTGTTGGGTATGTGGTCTGTATGGTTGGTTGAGATATTGATTCTGGTTGTTGTTATGGAATGGTCTGAGTGGGATTCTGTTAGTTTGTGGGTTTGATAACGGTTTATTTATGTCCGATTTAAATGGTCTAGGTGCCTTACTTATTTTTGCCTGTACACTATAATCGTTTGTTAATAAGCGACCGGCTTCGTCTAATGATTTTGGTTGTCTAGTCCTCAACATGTCGCCCAAGGGTTCATGTAAGGTCGTGAGGAAAACGCGTAGCCATAGTTCTAAGACATGAGTGGTGAACACGGGGATTACGAGTACGCCTAATGTTGACTGTATAACTGCGAGGGTGCGTCCCATATGATCTTTTATTCTCCGTAAATATTCTAATGGTGTTTCATTTTGAGATTGATTGAATCTACCGATTTCTATACAAAGTGTATAGAAGTCTCTACTTTCGTCATTATACGATTCTTGCAGAATACTTTTAATTTCTGCCCACGTGGAGATAATTCTCCCATTGATCTGTTTTTTCGCGTCTCCTTCGAGTTTTGCAATTAGTATATTTAGTAATAATTTATTTTTTGCAGGATTTGCAGTATCACTGCAAAGTTCTATCAAAGTCTCTGCGGACGATAGGAATTGGCGAAGGCTTTCCTTGTCGCCATGGTATTTAGGTACACTTTCTACTAACACTGAAGTTATAGGGAGTGCCATTTTAATTTAATAATGTGCTTTAGAATTTAAAATTCTACAATCAGTGTATTTACTGTTTTAAATATTTTTATGATATTTACTTTAGATATTAATTTTCCTAGCCTAAATTTCTTGTTTGCTGTCAAGGTTAACGGGGTCGTAAATCATTGAATATGCGTTGATTTTGGAATATTGAAGCAACGAGTACTTACAGTTTCATCCTAGAGAACGGGTAGATGCACTGCACTGGTTTTAGGATGTTGAAGTTGAGGTGCTCGTTCGGCGGCTGCTTACTAGGGCTCGTACTCTGCTTGGCTTTTTGAACTGCTTCTTCTGGTCCGGAACCTTCGTTACGATTCTCGTGCTGGACTCGGGGTTGTTGTTCTAAAGCTGGTTTCTTAGTTGTAGACGTTGGTTGCAATTAACTGATTCATATGGTGGTGATCAGCTAAATGACTTCAATTTATTATTTTGTTAATTCACTTGGTGGTGATTAACTTGTTCGATTGCAAAATTAAATCGTTGAAACGATAACAATTCGTATGGTGTCGATTGTTTTTGCAATCCTACCGACTGCGCCAAATAAATGTTTGAAGTTAACGTCTTTGAAAAAAAACTGATTTTTGTTTCACTGAGTCCGTCAAAACTCTTTTATTAATCTTACATGTGTCTACAAGATAAATGACATCTGATATTTCTTTAACATTAGCTTTTATAAACTTTGTGAGATTTATTTGACACCTGTTTACAAGAATAGGTTTTAGCATAATCATCAGAAGTGACTTTAATTATATTTAACTATTGTTGGATTATACAGAGTCCGTTATATAATACTAGAGGCTATATTTTATATAACTTATATACCTATGCATTGTTGTGAACTAAATATTAGTTTAAAATTATATTGGCAACTACTTAAATTCTGAGTGTACTGTTCACCGTCCTCCCCTCCTATAAATGTTACACAACGTCACCCGATAAGCCTCGCCCAAATGCATGACCCCGCATGCACCCGACCCGTCCTTCACGGTATAGTAATGAGGGTTGCTCATCGTCTTAAGTTAGTTAGTAAACCTATTTTAGGAAGATTTACTGAAACTTTTTTTATTAATTATAGAAGTTCACAAAATTTTCCGCATAAGCTACTAACTAAATATAAGGCTTATATTTTCGTACATTTCCACCATTCGCTACATGGGAACCGTTGAACATGATCATATTTTGATTTATTTATATTACAGTATTTCATAATATTTCTGGTATCGAAATGAATATGTTTGCAGTTTTTTAAAAAATAATCTATAAGATATAAATATATGCTGTTGCGAGATAAAAGACGACAAATATTCAAAAATATCATTAAAAAATTAAAATAGGATTATGTGAACATAATTAGTGAAGTTGGGCCTCGCGCCACATATACTGCAACGAGTTATATTGTAACGACTTTTGCGAGCGAGAAACCGTACGATCTAGAAGCATCGGCAAGCTCTCAGACCAGAGTCGAGGTGGGGATTAAAATAAAAAAAAAATGGAGCAGCTAGGTGAATTAAACAAGAATCTCTGACCAAACAATATATAACAATACTGATCTTTGCACTTAACTGGGCATTTGATGCCAATACATTCTATGGTAACTGGTACAATTAAAATTCAAATATTGTAAAACGATAATGGGGCCAATTTAATATGGGCATGGCTATACTCATCAATGGATGTGCAGTGATGAGTCTCGGGGCAGCGTAGGCTAGTGGCTCCCAGATATTTTTGTTTGAGCGCTAGTCCGGTATCCCTGGACGTCCTGGAGGCAACAGAGAGTTGTGTGGGCTGCGCTCGGCTCGAGTGCTGTCTGGTCTTGAGTTTTCGCAGTCGCCAATTGCTGGTTTTGGCGACAATATTTCTCAGTAAGGTCCCGTATCTTCAAATACGTTACTCGTATGGTAACGTCGGTACCAATTGCCTTGAAACAGGTGAAGGTGTTATGTACGAGATATAGGCGAGACGGGAATTTATAGCCACGGTATTAACCTGATTTTAGAAGAGAACTAAACGATAAGTGACGGGAGATAATTTTTGAATACTGAACCTTTACATGAATCTATAATTAATGACGTTAACGCAAAATAATCAAAATGAAGTGATATACAGAACTATGGTAAGTTATAAAATGCAAATTGAGGAACCAGTGACAATCTCTAATCTGGTTCTAAATCATGCGGAAAACTTAATGTAGGGAGTTGAATAAGTTAAGCAGAATTACAGAATGAATGAAATGCAAAATTGGTGGGCACGTGTGCCAAAAAAAAATACAACCCCGGAACCACGTGGTAAGTCGGGTTCCGGTAAACCAGTACCAAGCGTCAGTAGTAAATGTTTAAATACGCAATACTTAACTACGTATGTTTGCTTCTATCGACGATCCTGCTACGGTATTTGAATTTACAACACTATATACAAAATAAAAAAAAACTGATGGTGAACGATACGAGAATACACAAGACAACCGCCTTGCTAGCTGGTCAACCAACAAGAGCGCGATATTTCGCCTTTTTTCTGAAAACGACCAGTAAATTCGGAAAGAGCTGGATAAGGTAGTCCAGCTCAAGGTACGCACACGGCACGCGCTTAATATGCCTAACGGTAAGCGATACAAAATCCGCTGTTTGCGTTGAAACCGCAAAATGGCTCGACCATCCACGATAAAGTCTAAATAGACTTCGGCAACTAGCGACAGCGTTACAATATTTAAATGTTCTTCCAGCTAATAGCGACAACCGAACAAATTTTGGAACCGACCTGACCACAAACCAGTATATATAGTCACTCTAGGCGATGTTGCCTTGGAGATACCGCCTAGGCGATGCCACCCCCTTGACGATGCCGCCCACGCGTGGTGCACGCCTTGCACGTCCTGCTAGCGACGGCCATGCCTAGCTGTTTGTTGCAGCTAAAAATTAAACAAGTGCAAGAACAGAGGACGACTCCACTTCAGATAGAACATTCAAAATTCCCAGGTGAACCTCGAAAACAACCCCAGCACATCCAAATTCACTACACGAAACACTGACTGACCAAGAGGAGTCCGAAACAGAATCTGATATCGAGGAAATTATACCTAAAAAACCTAGACCTCCCCCACCAATAATAATTCAAACCATCCCTAATAACGCTTCCAAACTTATGCAAAATACATCTTCCACTTCAAGGTAGAGTGGGAGTAACACCTAAATAAAATAAATCATAATCCAATGCCATCGCTGTCAACAGTCAGGTCACTCAACAGCAAACTGTCGGCTCCGTCACGGCTGCCTCAAATGCGCCAATGAACACCTCACACACACATACACCAAGGCACCAGACACCCCTGCCACTTGCGCCAACTGCGGTGGTCAGCACTCAGCCAATCACTCTGAATGCCCCACCTACCTGGCACAAATCAAGACCATGGAAATAAACAAAGCACATCCCAGCACATACACAGACGCACCTATCCCCACTGGAACAAACCTACGCACTCATAAACATTACCTACAAAACAAAACATCCCCTTCAAAAAGCATAACTTCCCATCCCTCCCACCTACACTCTCAACACGACACCGCTTTATGGACAAACAGAGACCACAACAGCAAAATATACTTGCCGATTCAGAACTACCGATACAGTTATAGAGGACCAACCAATGGACGAAATAACGGAATTTGCTAAAACGGCAAGACTACACGAAAAAATAAACGTTAACAACATGCTTAAAGCAATAAAAGACCTAAGCAGAGCCCTATCAAAAGCTAAAAGCCGCAGCTAAAACTTCACTATATTTTTAAGCTTGACCAAGAAAGTACACACATACAACATCTAGACACAATACAATAAAAGACATAAACAACGCACTAAGCAAAGCTAAAAACTCCAACGAACACTTCACAATATTCCTTTCATTCACAAAAAATGTGTATAAAAATGTAACCTACAACATTTAAACACAAAACAACACTAAACATCTGTTCATGGAACGCCAATGGAGTTATGGGTAAGGTAGGTGAACTTACACACTTCCTACAAACACACAACATACATATTTGCCTATTCAACGAAGCAAAACTCAAAGACTTACACAAATTTAAAATACACAAATACACAATCTACAGAGCTGACCGACCACAGCAGGGTCCAGTACCCGCTGGGGGCGTTGCGGTGCTAGTCAAAAACAACATACCACACACACTTACACCAAACCCACACACTACACTAGAAACACTAAATATAACATTTACAAACAACACAGTAATCTACGCTGCCTACAACAGACCAATAAACAACTTCACACGCACAGATCTCACAACATTATTACACAAAAACAAATCACTGGTGATCGGCGATCTCAACGCGAGACACGCGGACTGGGACTGCATTACAAACAACACAAACGGCAACACTCTCAAATCATACATAAACTCACACGTCGCCATCATACTACACCCAAACACCCCCACACACTACCCCGAAAACGGAAGTACGCCATCCACTATCGACGTAATCATTAACCAGAATGTTCATAACATCACTCGCCCCATGTCATTACCCGAGCTTAACTCAGATCACAATCTAATCATATTCCAACTAACCAACCATCACATAGAAAACGCCACTAAAACAATCACATCATACAAACACACAAATTGGGCGCACTTCTGCAAAACACTTGACACGATCATCCCCATCAACAATCAAATACACATAACACAAGACATCGATGCACAAATAGAACACTTCACAAACGCCATACACATAGCAAAACGGAAACACAAAAACAATATTAAAGTGAACACACACAATCTTAACTTGCCACCACACATAACACAATTAATTAAACAACGAAATCACACCAAAAGACTATGGCAGAGGACCCGAGTTTAGTGTGTAGGGACTAAACTCACAAATTAAAACTCAAATGAAAACACAAAAATAACACATGGTCCCCAAAACTTTCCGCCCTCAACCCCAATGACAACTCCTTTTGGAGGCTACCAAAAACGCACAAAAAACCTTACACTAGACTACCATCTCTAACACATAACAACATAACAGCTATCACGGATGAAGACAAGGCAGAGATGATAGCCAACACATTTGAACAAATACATGTAACTCACACCCCAAACACACCCATACAAGATAAAATCACACAAAACTTATTTCCTTCCAATCCCCCCCTCGTCACTCTAACCAAAATTATCTATTCATCACACTCACACTCAACCCCGAAGCCTATCGTAGCAGGAATTCCACAAGGCAGCGTTCTTGGTCCTAAACTTTTCATCCTCTACATCAGCGCCATATCCACATTCCCGAACACACACACTACGCAGACGACACGGCAATTTACACACACTCTTTTATTGCCCAAGTAGCCACAAAACATACACAAATACACATAAACATACTTGAACGCTACTGGAACACTTGGAAAATAAACACGAACAAAACCAAAACTATAGTCTTTACACGTAAATTCACACACCGCAGAATAGTCACACCAGTCGAAATACATAAACAAAAAATTACACCTACAAACAAAGTAAAATACTTAGGTATACACTTATACAGAACACTAAGACACAACCGACACACGCAATTTATAAAGCATGTGTCGTCATTCGCAACCTATATCCTCTCCTTGTAAATAGTAGCTCCTAACCGTTAAAAATAAACTCCTCATATACACATCAATCATTCGCCCCATCATCATGTATGCGGCCCGGTCTGGTGTAACGCACCGGTCACCACCATACTACCACTACAACGCCTTCGAAACAAATGTCTTCGACTGGCGACCAGCTCTAGAAGATACACACGCATCACACAACTACACGAAGACACATACCTTACATATGAGATTACATCCAAGACACATCACAAAATTTTTACAAAAACACACTATTTAATTCAAACACCTAACATTAACACACACAACAACACCGTACACTACACAAAACATTTCTCATACACAAAAAATGTATTATCGATCATCAATTCTATAAAATGTTTAGTAAAATATATGTAATTTTAAATTAGTTAAGTTAGTAAGTTTTAACAAAAAAATTATTTTCATTAATTTGTATATATTTAAATGGATTTTTGGTACCTTCTTTCCCACAAATGCACGATCCCGACACGCAAATCGAGAACAAAAATTATAACAAACACAATCACACAATGTTGAAGCGAATTATGTATGCCTGTAACTCTAATTTCATCGTTATTACTCTTATTTTATTAGATGTCAGCATATAGCACTTGTCAGTTTCCTGTGCAATATGAGTATTAAGTAAACTACAATATAAGCATATATTTACATATATAAGCAAATAAAAACTTATATTCATGTTCTATTCAGTGTGGTTTTTCACTATTGTAACACATATCAAATGTAACAAAAAAAAATAGAATTTCTTTTTTATTAAATTTAAACGAAGTTCAAATTTAATTAGCGCAAAACGCAATTTATATACAATCTCCATGTGAGTAGGGGTTCTGACAAAACCAATCATGCTGTCCACACATTAGTTTATAAGAAGTAATGCAATAATATTAATCAAATAATAAAGAGAATTGAGAATGAGAATGAATGGCATGTCTGTCGTTTAACTATCTTATACGCATTTTGATTAGATCGTTGGAATTTATAAAACTGACATTTTTCAAAAAGTTTTAAATTCTAACAATCTAATTAAAATGCGTATAAGAAAGTTCAGTGAACGACACATCAGCTTTTTATGCTTGGTTTGCCAAACCCAACATTCACTATCATACATCAAGGATGGCACAAGTGCACCATTGTATTGGTTATATTAAAATTTCTTGCAAACATTCCTAAAACTCCTAAGATTTTACACACAGCAGACACTCTTCTCTCAATTATACTTTCCATCACTAGAGAATAAGCACCCCAAATAAACAAACTCTTTAACTTGCTGTAGTTGATGGCCATTTACCACAATATTATACATTGTCCCACATTCATTCTTTTCGAACATCATAACTTTTCATTTATTTACATTCAGTGCAAGATTCATATCCTTTCCAACTGCACTTATACTTTATATCATTCTACTCCATTGCTCTTCTGATTCACCAAAAACTACTACATCAGCTGCATAAGCTAAAGCATGAACAGTTACACCATCATTTTCAATAAAACATCCATATAGATATTAAATAGCCACGGCGACATCACGCAACCTTGTTTAACACCTAGTTCAATATTGGACCATTTACTCAATCTACCATCAACTCTTACAGTCGGCTGACTGCCAGCATACAACACTTTTATTGTATTTAACAACGATCCATTCACATCATATTCCTCCAAAATATACCATAAGCTCTCTCGAACTACACTATATTTCGCCTTTTTCAAATCAAGAAAGTCACAAAAAAACTTTTTATTATTATCAAGGGACTGTTCGACAAACATACGAAGAGAAAGCAGTTGATCAACACACCCTCTTCCAGGCAGAAAGCCACCTTGCATATCATGCAGTTTCATACGTGATATATACCTCACTTTTCGAGTTAAAATACTTCCATACAACTTACGTACAACACTCAACAAACTAATGGCTTTATATTTATTATAGTCACTCGTACAACCTTTCCCTTTGATAAAAGGAACAATCACAGCACACTTCCGATCATTTGGAACTACGCCATTTTTGAAACAAAATATTTTTACTAACCAATCGAACAAACTTACTCTCCCAAATTTTAGCATTTCCACAGTTATGCCATTTATACTAGCAGCTTTTCCACATTTTATTCGCGACAGACACTCATATACATCTTCTTCACTAATAACACATTCATCAATAACCATTTCAATACTAGCATCTGATGCATTACTACACCAACTTGTTCCACCACTTAAACTTTTGAAAAATTCAGCCCTTCTCGCTCTTACATCTGATTCATTCCAAATTAATTCACCACAATCATTCGTTATAGTTTTCACGCAACTGGCCTTATTGACACCTTTAAATTTCTTTACACTCGCCAAAAACAATTTCTTGTTCATACTAAAGTCAGACATCAACTTTTCATTCACTGCCTTCTCCATATACATTTTGCTTTCATCAATTTATATTCAGTCAAGCAAGCATCATAAACATCATCTTTGATATTCAAATAACTCAAGTATGCTTCATTCTTTCTATGGACAATTTTTTTAACATTCTCATTCCACTAATTATTCTGAATACGTGCACCTATTCTTGAAGCACCGCATACTTCAGCCGCACACCTTACAACTGCTGTTTCAAATTCATTCCAGCTCACATTCACATCACACTTATAATTCGGCTCAAACGAAGACAAAGCAACATTCTAATTACAAACATATTCTTCACTTACTGATTTGCACTGCAAACAAGAAGATTTTACATGAACAGCCTTTTTTACTCTTTTGCACCAACCTTGCGCTAAATTGATCACAACTAAATATGGATCATTCGTACTAAGTTCAGCCCCACGTCTCACTCTAGTATCTATAACCATACTCCGCAAACACTCCTCACAAATATTCAAATTAATTACACTTCTCTGATTTAAAGTTACAATCTTCCACGTGTTAATGTGTGATTTAATATTCTTAAAGCATGAATTAGTCACGAAGAGTCCCAATTCCAAGCAAAAAGCTAGATCCGTTATCATTTACTCCATCATCTCCAAATATTCCTAGTGCAGTATCACTAGCGTTCCACCTAACACCAACCCATCCATTCAGATCACCGCAGACAATCAATCTTTCACCGCGATCACAGCAATTCGCTACACTAGACATCTCATTCCAACTTTCTTTCGTTAATTTTGACATTTTCTCTCACTTTTATTCTATCTCGCATACAACAAATTTACAAAAATAAGCAAAAAATTATTAAAATGCAGAATAAACTAGAAATAACACTTAGCTGCGTACTTTCGGTGGTGTTGAAGCTACCGCTTTGCAGATACTAAATTATCCTTCAAAAATAGTTTTGGACTGATTAACTGTCAAACCTCTTGTTATTTCATTGCTATGTATATAATTACAGTCCGTTAATTAATAATTAATTAAATAAATCAATCACAAACTGAAATTGTATATCATAATAGCACATGTTTTAAAGGTTTTTTATTCTTGGGTGCAGGAAATTTTTTCCGCAAATAATTAATCCAATGAAGCAAATGAAAAATGTTTTGAAAATATATGATACAATAGATCATATTATAATATAGACCCAACTGCAGATTTAAAAAGGATTATAATTAAAAAGGACATGGAAATTAAAAGATGATAAACATAGAATTAGTTCAATTAAATAAAGTTATCAACAAAATGAAAGGTAAAAATTCGAATTTCTTCAAATGTCTATCTTATTTGAATTTTAAGTACTAGCTTAAAAATATTTACAAAATTACAAACACCTATGAAATTTATTTTTATTGTAAGTTGTTGAGTTCTGGGTTCTTGTTTACTTGTCATTTGCTTGTTTATTTAAACGTAGAAAATGTTGGGTTTACGTTACAGTTAAAACTAAATATGCTATTTCATAAGAAACATATTGTATGCTATTGTATTTTAGCGCAAATACACATTTTGACTCTCCTAGAATCAAAACTGACTTATTTTGGAATAACCCATTAAATTTTATTTTTGTAATTGTAAAATTACCGAGTATAAGAAGGAGAAATTTATTTGGCAAAAAAGGCGACTGCAGAAATGAAGAAGATAGCAACGATTAGATGTTTAAATCTAAGTTCTCTCTTCCAATTTCATTAAAAGAACCCCAAACACACGCACGCAGAAACACACACTGATAATCCCCACTATATTCTTAAAATGTTTGATTATATAGTGCACTGCATATAATTTAGCCAATTTCAGTTTAGATTACCGGATTTCCTGATTTGCAATAATACTCAGTGATAGTGATACAAATTAGAGCCAGTTAAACAAGAAAGTTAATATGGTTATTATTCAGATATGGCATATATAACAATAGTTGTTGGTAATTCTTATTGATATTGGATACGGAATGCATTTCTAATACGAATAAATCTGGAATACCATATAGGAACCCATAATAAGAATATATAAAATTTAATATGACTTTCCGGACACATTCCCAATAGAAATGCATTTAAGCTATTAATTCTATAAAAAAAAAATTATCTTAGAATTATTAGTACTTAAAATTTTATACGCGTTTTTCTCAAATCTGTATATTTCAAATTTGCCCGCAATACACAGAAAGAACTATCCGTCCGATCGGCCAAAAATTTTGACTCGTTATTTTTAAATAATTTTTCCATACTATGAAACACTAAAAATTCACTATAATGCAAAACTAACCGTTTGGCTAGTATTTTTTTGAAGCGCGCCATTCTTACCAGTTAGAAGGAAATAGATTTTTTGAAACCTCTATTTTAATGTGTTTTTTGTGTAGTTTGTAGATATCTTTACCAGGAGTGGCGCTAGAGTGCGGGCAAATTCGCCGTTTTAAAAGAAGGTGTCAACATGGCGCTTCATTGCAGAGGAGATGTGCAAGCAAAAAAAAAAATCGCCCACCTAAATAAAAATTATATTATTATTTTTATTAATCTATTAGACGTGAGCCACGTATTACCAAATATTTTCATAAAATAAATTTCAATATTATTTAACGAAAAATATAGAATTGTACAAATTAATTAAATTTTGCTTCTATGCATTGTTAGAAATTGAACAAAATGTAAAATTCAATGAATTTTATTGTATTACATAGTTATACACGTAATTTCAAACGTACAAATTTATATAGGCATAAAATATGATAAATATACAACTAATCAATCGCCTTCATAAAATCAGTTTAAACATGATTAACTTAAAAATATATAAATTTTCAAATTTATCTAAGCATAATGATGTTAAATAAAATTTGTTTAAACATGATTAAACAGAAAAAAAAACAAATGTACAAATTGATAAAATTCTATAACATGTTGTAAAAATACATATTACATCAAGAATCATATAAAAAAATACATGATGGTAAACATAAAAAAATTCAAATTATCTAACTCAATTTTTAAACTATGTATTATTTTTATTAGTGTTCTTTGCGCTCCTTTTTTTTGCGTTTTTTTTTTTTATCCATTTGTAGAGTTTCTTGTTTTTTAACTATACAAATACGACAATACCAATCTTCGCTATCGTCTGGTGGAACTTGAATCCCCACACATACCCTGCACATAGATAAACAGAACAAGTTATTAATTAGGGCAAGAGTATTTAGCAATCATTTCAATAAAATACTAACCAATGATACCATGCGTCACAATCATCGCAGCCTATCATTGGACTACCGTCATCTTGGCGACCACAAGCAGGACAAATCCAAACCTTGTTTCCATCATTATCCTGTGAGAATTATTCAATGTTTTAAACTTTATGAACATAGAAAATAAATACAACATGTATCTACATAAACCTGACCAACAAATTTTAAAATAAAAGATGTGGTTGTATTTTCATATAATTTGCAACGTCACTTATTGATGCTAGTCAGATTGAATAGAAATAGCTAATTTTGTATGATAATGTAGTGCAAAAATATAGATGTTCGATACGATATTTACATCTGCTCGTGAATATAATTTACTAGTGGTCCTTACACTTATAATACCTTTTATTGCTGTTATCAATTATGTTTCAATTACATTTTACTGCCTTTTATATTTAATATCTGAAGTAAAGTTTTGTATACCAATCTACGATGGGAATAAAAATTGTATGGCATTTATTCAAAATTAATTTAAACAAATATTTTAGGTGCATTTTGTACATATTTAAGTAAAAATTGACTTGATATTACAGAAAAGATTTATGAAGATAAAATGAAAATATGTGGTTCACGAATATTTTGTTTTCGTAAAAAAAATATATGATATCCTAAATTTGTCTTACAATTAGTTTCATTTGTATTTAAAGATTTCGCTTCATATTTTCTTTAATATTTCTACATTTTAGATTCAGTAAATAGCAAATATATGAATCTCGCCTACATAATCAAATGCGTGATGTAGAAGGCGTGCATCCCATCTATAGTTTTAGCTCTTTTCGACTGTAAACCGAGTAAACTTATTTGAACTTACAAATAAATTGACACGGTACACATTATTCTTAAAGTCTTAACACAAGAAACTGTATAATTGCATCCATAGTTGGCGTCACATACATTGAATGATATAAGAAATGATAATGTAATGAAATGATGTGATAAATGAAAACAGGCAGCGAACGACTTGAAATTTGTTTTCATTTGTACGGCATTAGGTACGAAAAGAAAAGTTCTGTTCTTAATATATTTCCATGCCTAGGTATCAAGAATGACTGTTCAATATATATTTTTATGATTTATTTTCAGGTAATAAATAAGGCCAAGAAATAACGTAGATGCATTTTAAAGAACCGTGATTCTCACTCACCAACACAGGAGCCGGTTGTTTAAGTAATACGGTTTTCTGTTTACCGGGACCAGTTTTAACGCCACTGGGAGTAACAGGTGGTATCGTTGGCGATGATTTGTTGACGTTTACATTTATCCGTGAACGACCAGCCACTGGACCAATTTGCTTTGGACTTGTACAAGATGTTAGTGATGTGGATATTTCTTCTTTGTTTCCGTGTGTTTCCTCTGTGCATTTACAGAATAAATATTTATATTGTTGCTAACAATTTATTCACACTTTTAATAAATCTGCAATATATTCGATACAAGAAACCAAATATTCGCATTATATTTTTCCCATATTGCTACATAAGGGCCTGTTTCTCATTGACCAACCAGGATCTATAATAAATTATGTTGAAGTCGATTTTAGCTACTAACTTTAAGTGAGATATCAACCAGCAACAACATTTACTATTTAAATTAACAGTTAAGTCATCCAGACTGCTTTTGGAACTCATATTTTTACAATTTTTTAAGTAGCACGTTGCTATATAGTAATGCAGTAATACTTCGCCTACTATTTTCTTTATTTATAAGAACTATCAAGATATTTTAAATAATTTATGAGCCAATTTCATCAACGCTTGTAAAATTTATTCTTCAATTAAATAAATGGTAAACCGGCAGTAATACTATTTTACCATACGAAATGTGAGTTCAATTTGATATAGTTTATTTTAACGAAGGAATTAGTTTAACTGAGGTTGATGACAACGAACCTAAGTAGACATGATACATTCCTGTGTTATATAAACATCATAGAATCGTTAATTTTATTATATCCTCAATTGTAGCAAAATATTCAGAATATATGCCTAAGTTAGTAAAGTAAACATCATCCATCATGATGTCACATTAAGGGCCAGTATTTCCAACTGTAAATAACTTTAGTTAGCTATCCTGGGAGTATATTTATCCGCAGTATAAAGTTATTGAATATATGTTACGATCTATTTTCCAGCTACATTTAACTCGTAGATAGTTATCAAAGGGATAAAAATATTTTCAACGGTTGGTACTTGTGCGAGGAAGAGAGTTATATGCAAAATTCTATGCGTTAGATAAAGATATTGGATAATTCCTTCAACGCCAACGTATCTGGTGTAGACTAGTTTTCACTACAAGTAAATTTCATAACCCAACAATTTATAAATATAATGTTCTGTTAAGTTATTTGTTAGTGTTTCTCGGACGAGAAGAATGCGCTTGGGTGCATAACATTTGAAGACTGTACCCTTATAAATTAACAGTCGGACACTTGACTTAATTTATTTCTGATGCTTCCAGAATCATTCTTTGTTTGCAAGTGTTTAACTTGCATTATTTCAGATTATGTTGAAGTTTAATTATTTTAGATATAGTATCCTTTGGCTGATATAATTTGATTGTTTCTTTTTTTCTAGTGGTTGTATAACAACAATAATAAATAGTTAGATTATTATTAATTTCTTTTTGGTGTATGTCTGTTAATAAAATAATTCTTTTGTAAATTAAATACAATAAAAATTAATAGTCTAGAGTTACTTTTATTCTCATCAATATCATCGAAACATCAAAGTCCAACAGGTTATGGGCCCAGGATCGCTGAAGTGTTTGAAGTTTCGAGTATTGTGACGGAGAAATTTAGTCAAGAAGAATTATCGTCTGCCCACCTTTTAAGAAAATAATAAAAAAAAATACTACGCAATTCTGCAAGTAATGGATTCGATTAAAACGCAATTAGAAATGTTGTCAGAAGACGCAGAAGGAAACGTAAACTATGTTTCTTGGCGATTTAAATTGGATCTATTAAGCCTGATGGTGAAGAAAATGATGTTAATGTTAAAGAATGGATGAAAAGGGACTTAGAAGCGCAAATATATATCGGTTTGAATGTAAGTAGCAATATAGCCAAGAAAATCGCAAATTGTATGTCGGCAAAACAAATGTTAGATAAGTTGAATGTTTTATATGGTACTAAATCCGAACTCTCTGTGGAGAATTTGCAAAGACTTTTTTTTAGCTATAGATATGATAGCAATAAAACTGTATGATTATACAGCAATATGCTGAAGATTTAGCCACTGTAACAAGTCAAGGATAGCTGGGTGATGACAAGGATTCTGGGAATGCTGCCATCTAAATTGTATCACTTTCGAACAGCATGGGACAACATTAGCGGAGTGGAGAAAAATCTGAATAAGTTTATTGAACGCTTGAGATTGGAAGAGGATCGTTTAAATGAAAATGAGCCATCAATTGAATCTACGTCGAGAAATGCAAAGAACTGAAGATGGAAAACTTGGACCTGCCCACTACCTTGTATATAGACAACCAGTCAGCTATTCACATGTTGAGAAACACCAGCGAAGGTCGAGTGACAAAAGGTAAGAAACATATCGAGATATCAAGGAAGTTCATAAAGGAACACATTGGAAAGACAATACGACTGCAACACGTGAAGAGTTCGGATCAATTCGCAGATATATTAACAAAACCTCTTAACCGGAAGATTTTTCAATACCCGAAAGGAAAAATAATAAAGGAGGAGTGTTGAAGTTTAATTATTTTAGATATAGTATCCTTTGGCTGATATAATTTGATTGTTTCTTTTTTTCTAGTGGTTGTTATAACAACAATAATAAATAGTTAGATTATTATTAATTTCTTTTTGGTGTATGTCTGTTAATAAAATAATTCTTTTGTGAATTAAATACAATAAAAACTAATAGTCTAGAGTTTCTTTTATTCTCATCAATATCATCGAAACATCAAAGTCCAACAGATTAGCTTCACTTGTGTATTTTGTTTGTAGTGAATAAAATCATATGAACTAAGTTAACCTTTAGGGGATGACGCCTTGAGGCGTCAAGCCTCAACCCGCCAAAGACTTGGTCCTGGTTTGGTCTTTTGTGCATGACCCAAAATATTGAATTTAGTTCAAAAAAACAGCCATA
This sequence comes from Nebria brevicollis, assembly GCA_944738965.1. NCBI lineage: Eukaryota > Metazoa > Arthropoda > Insecta > Coleoptera > Carabidae > Nebria > Nebria brevicollis. The sequence goes on from CALYJB010000121.1 coordinate 28,598, forward strand.
TTGAATCCGCCATTTTTAATTTTGAAAGTTTGATTGCAGAATCGTAATCAGCAACCCCAAAAACCTATATGGAAATATTTTTGAGGCTTGATCAATCTAAACGTTTTTATAATTTACCATGCGAATTTCCGTGCCGGGCCGGAAGCCCCGACCCGCCAAAGACTTGGTCTTAGTTTAGTCTTTTGTGCATGACCCAAACTCACTTTTTAATAGAAAAACTGGGCTTTTGAAATTTCTCAAATCCCGGTGCTCTAAAGGTTAAAGCAGAATTACATACTATTATCTTATCTATACCCATGTTTTCTTTTTAATTAGTAATTACAGAACGTGCCATAGCCTAACCGGGAATGTAGTTCTAATTTTACAAAATCAGAAATTAGTTTATTGATAACTTCAAAGAATTTGTTGAAAACTAGCAGACAGATTCTGAGAGTTTGAAAGATTCCGCCAATCTGTTCTACTATCATAGATGCAGTAGGTTTTGTCAAACGAAAACGATTATAAAATTCAGTATCGTTCCAATTATTAAATACAGTATATACACGTTCAATAAAATGTATCTCTTCGGCATTATCGTCAAACAAATTTTCTAAACACCGTTCCATCTTGACGTATAATACAGCAAAAATTTGGTTAATCTCAGGTTACATCTTTATTCGCAGGCTGCTAGACGAAATAAAGTTATTCCATAGATACCATGTTTAACTGTTGGGTAAATTTTAACTAGGCGTGGAAATACGATTTTAGCGTTTTACTCTGGGTGTAAATTTTATATCAGAGATAAGTAAATTTACCTCGAGTTGGAAATACCGGCCCTAAGTGGATTCTCTTAAAGTGTTGATGTAGGCTCGGTAGCAGAGTAAAACAATCCTTTCGGCAAAAAGTTTGGAGTTTGCATGCCTAATGCATTTATCTTGTAATAAAGACAGTGTCTTAAAATAACATTTTATATAAATAGACACAAACAAATTAGAATAAAATATATACTCCTTGTTGTGTCAAATAAAACGTAAACAAAAATTTACTTATGCAGTTATCTACTTTTTACGAAGTTAACAATATCAGAATTTTGAATATATTGTTCTATGTACTTTATTTTAAAAAATCGTTCTAACTAGTGCTTGATATCCACTACGTACTAATAATATGATAAAAATGATTATCTAGTGTTGCAATGACTATCGCGTTCAATGAGTACGTATATGAAAATAAACATTTACAAAAATCTATACACGCTAATCATTTAAATGTTAGTTTTTTTTTACAATTATTCCATTTTTTTTTCATTTATTAGTTCCCAAAGTTATTATTCATTTAAAATTTTTTCTGGTTATAATACGCGACAAATTTTCGGATACAGTTATTGATGGCTTGCAGCTGTCTGAACTAATATTGTAAATGTTACAGTAAAACAACTTTTTTATGCGCAATAATAAGTAAATGTTGTATTAAGGGGTTTCCTAGTGTTAAAACCGTAAAATGAATTATTTTTTTTAAATCGATGCCAGATGAAGAGGAATAAATATAAATACATTATGGTTGGTACACATCTTTATTATATGTAAAATTTACGTATTGTATTATAAAAATTTTAAAAATATAAAATTGCGGCCGGGGTGACCGGTTGCTCAAGCGCGCTAGAAAGAAATTCTTCATCTGCGCGGCACAGTTCAGGGATCGCAACATTGATCTGCAAAATAAAAACAATTTTTTTTCTATTAGGTGGCAACCTTATTGACGGTAATATGGTGAATTTTGTATAAATTTGGTATTTCTAGTTACTTTAAAAAAATATTTTATATTGGACAAGTAGAGCAATAACTTCTTGAGCAATCCGAAATATATAGTGAAAATCAATATTTCGTTAAAAATTCACTATATTACCGTCAATAACGATGGCAACCAACAGAAAAATTTTTGTTTTTATTTTGCAGATCATAATTGCGATTCCAGCACTATGCCTCGCAGAGGGAGAATTTCTTTCGAGCACGCTTGACCAACCGGTCACCTCGGTCACAATGTTGTATTTGTTTTTAATTTTCATACTACAATACGTAAATTTTAGATATGTACCAAAAATAATGCCTTTATATTTATTCCTCTTCATCTGGCATCAATTTTAAAAAAGGATCCCATTTTACGGTTTTAACACTAGGACAACCTCTTAATGGGTAAGGCCACTCTAGAGCTGGATAAAAAAGGATTTTTTTCAGATTTTTTTTTTTTGACGAATGCTTACATCTTGTATAAAAATTGTATACATGTCTTTATTAAACATGTTTTTGACTACATTATGAATTTTTTTCATTAATAAATATATGAAGTTGGGTGCGCTAGTGTCTTCTAAGCTATGAAGGTTTTTAGAAGCAGCACTAATCGGGCGAAAGGGTTGGGCAGTCACTAATTGACCTGGGACAAAAGCGACAACACATAAATCTGAAATATATAAGCTAACGGACTACGTAGCCGATTTTAAGAATATTGATTTTTGTAGAAATGGCACGCGATTCAAAAATAGAGTACGATTTTTAGCTAAAAATTTCATATGTATTTGTTAATAAACAAAAAACTATCAACAATAAAAAAAATCCGAAGTTGTTCGATAGCAAACTGTCTATTAATTAAGACGGTAAAAGAATTTCGTCTATTGATTGACTTGTATAGGCGTATTGTTTTCGCCCAGTTTCAAAAACACGGTTTCGAGAAAAACGCGTTTAAAGATAAAGTTGTAGTTTCTGGCTGAATGCTTGCATAAAGGAGCGCGCTGATAGTCGCCAAATATCTACCCCAAAATACATCGTGAAGAACATTTTCTCGAGAATAAGTTGAATTGTCCCTTATGCCTTACAAGTATAATTTAAGGGCGTACATAACTTTTTCGGGTTAGAATTTCACGTTTTTTTTCTTGCTTATTCCAAAAGTAGATATTGTCAGAAATGTTCAGACAAAACTTGAATTAAAAATTCGAATAACTGACGAAGTTATGACGACGCACAGTGGTTCAATCGGTAAAATCCCTGGCTAAAAACCAGCCAGTGACAATATCAAAACAAAAATTGGTAAATTTACGTATTTTAGAGCTTTAAAGTCGAATCTGCAATCAGAATTTCAAAATTCATAATTCCGACATCAAAATGGTGGATATAAAATGGCGGTTTTTGTGGTTTTAAAAGTTCAAAAGATTGAAAATATACAACTATCGTATATTTTTTAAGTGATGGAAACGACGGGAATAAGTATAGGTCAACTCGCACATGAATATGCGGAACAAGGGGATAGTCGGCGGATAAGCAAGGCTGAGCGCGACGCGCAGAACGCGACAAAGGAGGCTCGAATCCTTCGTCGACAGGATCAAGATGATGTTTTCGAATTGCAAATGGAAGTTGAGGGATCCCTTTATGGGCCTGGAATAGATGATTCATAATAAGTTAATAACAATATTGATTAATTGCGTTTTAATGTTTTAAAACCCAACGATCAACGACCGATTTTACTCATTCTTAATGCAGCGCCATTGAAAATTTTGATATCAGATGATTTTTACACATGCAAACGCGGTCACCGCCAAACGCCTTTTGAAAAAGGTCTTCTGCAGGGAGCTGCGCCACGGGCCCCCAGGTGGTCCAAAGAGGTGGAAAAAATTCGTAATTAAAAACCAATGTACAGCCAATAAACTGGTATAATTGCAGTTTCCTATCTTGTTTCGTTTTCGAGAAAAAAAATCCCGAAATTTCGCATTTTTTCAGCCTCGCAGGTAGGCATCACCCCTTAAGACAAAAAAAAATTTTTCGAATATTTTGATGCTCTAGAGTGGCCTAACCCCTTAATGTAGATCTCTATATTTAAACGGATATACACGCGCGCGGCTGTGTGTATGTATGTGTGTCACCATTATTTAACCGAACCGAAATACTACCACTTCTAGCTGAAAATCACGAAATTTTATATTGAAAGTTTTTTTTTTTTAGTATAAAATTTCAGGCACCCTGAAGTACACAACAACAGCACACACAATATTATGTGAAATATATCCTAGAGATCAATATTATCCTAAATAATGAAATAAAAACATAAAAATAATATACTAAAACAGGAACAATTATACCACCAACAGTTACACTATCACTCCCTACATAATGCATGGTACAATAGCACGCCCATTCATATATCAAATAGCCAGAAAATCATCATGCAACCCTATTTACACCAATTTCAATATTAAACTATTCCTCCAATCTACCATTAGCTCTTACTACTAGCATATAACACTTATATGGCATTTAAAAAAGATACATTAAGGGGAGGTTCTCCTAAACTTTATTGAATTTTTTTTTTTTTTTTTGCCATTTAATGAAAGCTTCATGTGTATAGAACATGTGTGCAAAAGGATACTCCGATCCGTGACGCATATCATTACGTGTTGGAATACACTGTAGCTGGCAGCACATGCGGAACTTGATTAGGCGTAGTTTGCCGCACATGCCGACCTTGATTCCGCGTATTTTTGGCCCGCCATTTTGGATTTTTAATCAATTATTTTGAGAAATCAATGACAAATCTACATTCAGCGACCATGATTACTTATATATACAAATTTTGGTTCAAATTGGTAGATGCAATTTTTTTTGCATGCGCCATATTAGATCCGCCATTTTTTATTTTCTAAATTACACTTCAAAATCGTAATCAGCGATCCAGAATCCCTACATAAACTGATAATGGTCATGATCACTCTACAAACAAAAAAGTTATCTCCAGGCAAACTTTGTCAAAACTTTAAACGCGTTTTTCTCGAAACTACATTTTTCACCACAACTTCGTGCACAGGGCTCGATCTACTTATTCGATTCACTTAATTTTATATCTGTTAAAATGAATATACTCTTTTCTATGCCTTATACCTAATTTAAGCCTACAAAAATGTGATTTCAAAATTTTAAGAGGGGCCAAAGTGAAAAAAAGGGTATCAGAAATTGCATTTTTTTTAAACATGCGCATAATTTGGTTAATCTTTGGCGAAATTTATTCTAATTAGGTATATGTCATAGAGAAATTATTACGTTGTAATAATTTTTTTTAATTTTCGATTTCAGTTCACTACAAAGAGCTGTATGCTCCAAGTTGTGCGGGTACATTTTAAGTGCAGAGGTCCAGAAGAGCCGCCATTTTTAAGCCACCATTTTGTATTTTGCGATAGTAAAAACTTTAGAAAAACGCACAAAAATAGACCAATTTAGAAGTTAAAACTCTAGGTTCTTATTCCTTTTAATTCTCCCACAATAAATTCTCAAAATTTTGCTGAATTTGAGCCAAGTTTAGGAGAACCTCCCCATAACTCCATATTTCTTCCTTCATAAAACTATTGCGCACTACACGATCATACAATATTTTCAGGCCGAGAAAGCCACATAATAATTTTTATGATCATCAAGATACTTTTCGGCAATAATGCGAAGAAATACAACACTACAACCAAGAATATTTTTTCTGTAGAAATTCAAAAAAAAAATTTATTATTTTATATATATTGTAACGAAGTATGTTTTTCCTATGTTAAAAACCCTCGTTAATTATATGTTAAGATGTATGTTATATTATAAGTTAGCCGTAGCGACGCGACAGCGTAGTCGACTAAGGGAGTCGAAGTCTTAACTTCACACCGAGCAGTTGTTTTTACCAAGCGGAGTGTGCAGTTATAAACCGAGTATTTAATTGTTTTAAAACAAGTTCTTTATTGTTACATATTGTTTTAAACAATAATTTCTTTCTTATTTCCAAAATCCCAAGTGAATTTTACACAAAACTGGCCTCTACGCCAAGGCGCAATAACACCTTATTTGCAAACAACCCTAGGAGGGAAATAGTCGACTCCCCATCCCCATCAACATCCCTGGAGAGTCTTCCGGGGACATTCGACTTTTCAAACCAGGAACCGTTCCCACATTTAGAGCTCGACTCAAGTGGGGAAACAATTATAGGGTTGGAGGAAGACGAACCTCCCAATCAACCCCTCCGTGCCGCAGGTATCGTACCCACAACTAGCCGACAAAATAAAAATAAAATTCGGGTAAGCGCATTATTTGCCCCTAAAGCGTCTGTTCGCCCCAGAGAAGACACACCCCCTGAAGAAAGAAATTTCAAAATTCCCAGGAGAACCGTCAGACCCCCAATCAAACCCAAATCCTACACCAAAATCCAAAACAAATTCCACTCCCTAACAGACAACGAGACTAACGAGGACACGGACTCAGACGAAGAACCCGAACCAAAAATCACGAAACCCCGCCCGCCCCCTCCCATAATCTTCCCTTCAATACCTAACAACGCAACAAAATTGACAAACTACATACAGACCTACGCAACAAAAGGGTACCATATCAAATACACTAACAACAACACAAAC